>JABSMS010057335.1:0-22038 GCA_018902275.1 Aleiodes sp. PSUC_FEM 10030003
GGCAATCTGAGGGTCGTGAGTTCAAACCTCACTCGGGCCTTTCCTATTTTTTCTGACATTTAATTCTTTAGAAAATTATTAAAAATCTCTTTCCCATATACATCCCGTTCAAAACATCTTGCGTGATATTCGTAAAAACTATTCAATTCTCAGCCAAACGCAAATAGCAAATATTCCAGAGCATCAGGCCACATGTATCTGTAACCACACATGCGCATAAATACTATTCGTTTCATGACGATGTAAGACTTGATGGTTAATTATACAGATAGGGAAGAACATGAATTTCAATATATTTAATTAAATAAGATCTGCATTTTACAAAGCAAATAAGTTACATAATTGTTCATACAAGGAGCTTAAATAGCTATTAATTGTTTGCGGTCAATTTATACAAATAATCAATTTAAAATTCCAACCTTCTCAATTTATGCTCCGTTCCATTCTGCAATGTCTCCTTTAAATATATTTGTGGGAGCGTCGGTGAAGAATATGACTTTTCTAAGGTTACTTATATATGTTTTCAGCGGAATCATCATGAACTTATTGAAGGACACCGAGCAACAAAATCAATGGCACTTCAGATTCAACCGTATGTGTCATTGGAAGACCTAAGCAAAGAGAAATCGCTCTTTATCGCAAATTAGCACCAAAAATGAATCAAATTGATAACTATGTCGAGTATTTCCTTTTTTAACAAATCATTCCCTCAAAGCATCCATGATTGAATATTTCGAACAGAATCTGTGAATTCTCCACAGTTTCCATTCTCGTTGATAAGGATGCCTTAAAAAATGGAATATTTTGATGTAACATCTGCAGAATACAAAACTTTTTGATTAATTGTATCTTCATATTTTTATTGTATCTTCAGCTGAAGCTTTGAATTACACCGTCGAAGAAATTGTCCGCAGGAGGCAACTTTGAAATTAATGATGTCTTAAACTGATACTTCTTTTGTTGAGAATGACGACTGGTATAATAATCGCCCTTATTCCTGGCGATGGGTCGCACGCAACAATAGCTAGTAAATGCACCAGTGAATGAATTTGTCCCTGTGAATGAATAGACCTTATTTCCACATGAATTCATAATTTTCATCCTTATTTGAGGTTGTTTTTCCTATTTCGGAGGGAATTCTGTTACTCAACAATCACTGCAATCTTTATTAGTCTGATTTATGGAGTATGCGTGATGAAAGGGAATAATAGATTCACTCACTGGTAAAATAAGATCAGAGCAAAAATGTATAATTGTGATTTCATTTTCTTATCTGAAATCTTTCAATATTCCATTCTTTTCGATACATATGTTATATTTCGCATTGTTCATCATTAATATAATTTTCCATTTCAGAAATTATCAAATTTTCAAAAGAATTTCTACTTCAATAACTCCTCGATTATAGAATTATCTTCACCGTTCATTCACCGGCGCATTCACCCTACTCAAGTTCAACATATTATAAGCACAGCAAACTTCATTTTCACTGGTTTCTCGTCGATTCCAATTCCTAGTCTGAATGAATATCCAGAAGAGTTGTGGGTCAGTCACTGCAGAAATAATAAAACAAAAAATAATGCATGAAACATGCCGAAATCACAAAAAGGAGGGCTTTGAGAAGATTTGTGTGTATCAGAACAAACTTTGCTCTCATGCCATTCTTGTTGTGAAATTATTCTTCCATAGTTATTATGGGAATTTCCAATATTTCTATGTAGAATAAGAAATTAGCCCAACGAACTTATAAGAAAGACTCCTCTTTTGAAACTTTCAAGTAATAAAAATTGCATGAGTAAACATTCCATCCCTGACGGACCAATCGATTGGGCTCGTCGACTTAAATGGAAGGTCAATCAATCAAAAACAAAAGTAAATGATTTCTGTGGACGAAAGCTAATTGAGGTTCTGTGGGTGGATTCAGAATGGTACCCACAGAAAATTTTTAAGAGGAATAATTTTTTCTATAAGAGATTGGAACATTTTTCATAAGAATATGAACAGCTGAAACCTTTCTTATAAAAATGGTTGCAATCTTTCATAGAAAAAATTATTTTTTATAAACTGTTTCCATATATGCCATCAAGTATTTCCGTTTCCAAAACGGTCAACGATCGATTGAGCGTCGAGTAAATGGTCCAATCGACTCCTCAGCCGACCAGCCATCGAAACACGATCAATGACTCCACCAGGGATATGACAGATGACAAAAGAAGGATTCATGTAAAAGAATGTCAATACAAAGTTCGAATTTCTCAGAGGACATAAATAAATAGAAAATACTGAAAGTTTATATCAAAGAAATGGGCTTACCTATCACTATTTTCACTGGTCCCTTCCTCACTGCAATCCAAATCCAACTCTCCTTGAATCGCACTTTGTAAATCATCGATTCTCTGAAGTGCAAGCCTTAAATCATCTCTAGCAACTTTATTCTCAGCCTCAGCGGCTTCAAGCGTCTTCTCTAAATCCCTTCTAGCTCTTGTAGCCTCCTGTTCTCTGACGGCCGAGGAACTAGCTTCATCCTTGACCTCTCTAAGAGTCCGCTGGAGTCTTCGTACAGCATCTTGGGCAGTTTGTTCTTTAGTCTTCAATAAAGCAGTCTCAGTTTGAAGTTTTTCAACGCTTTCTTTGAGTCTAGCGATTTGTGTCTCTAATCTGGCCCGAGTTGTCTGCTCCAATTCCAGTTTACTCTCGAGTTCTTTAGCACGGAATTCCAGTCGCCTGGTAGCCAAACTATTGGCAGTAGGATCTCCTAATTGTTCAACGGATTCCAGTCTTTGAGTCAATTCTAATATTTGATCCTTGAGTGCAGATTTTTCAGCCTCAAGCGCTACAATTTGTACCTGTGTTTCTTGAAGCTGCGTCTGCTCTACTGATACTTGTTGAACTGCTGCTCGATATTTCTTGAGTACTTCAGCAAGTTCCTCTTCGTTTTCTTCTAATTGAGAAAGTAACTCAGTTCTTTCACGATTTGCTGCATTAGCTCGTTCTTCTGCTTCGGACCTCGCTCTGCATGCTTCATCCAATGCAGCTTGAGTTTCATTTAACTCTTGCTCCAAAGTTTGCTTTGCTTTTACAGCAACAGCTCGAGCGCATTCAGCATCTTCTAATTGATTCTTCAATTGTCTTAATGCTGCTTTGCCTGTTGAATCACCCTTTGATCTTTCTAACATAGTTTGAGCATCCCTTAGTAGCGCTCGAGTACGTTTCAAATCTCTCTTAAGTCTTTGAGTAGTTTCAGCCTCGGCAGCACGATCGGTCCGGTCCTGGTCTTCGAAGGCCACTAATCGTCGCTCTAACTCATGTTTCTCACGAAGCAAAATCGTTCTTTCTTCATGCTCATTTTCCAGTTGTGCTTCTAATGATTTTACTTTCTTATGTGCATTACCACGAAGATCTTCTAATTCTTCATCCCGTTGTTGCATCTCTTTCCGCATTTCTTTACGTTGCTGCTCAATACTCATTTCTAAACGAAGTTTAGACTGCTCGAGAAGCTGAACTTGACCTGCCAAGTCATCGAGCTCCTCCTCTTGATCTTTACATTTTTTCTCAAGTTCGTGTTTAGCTTTCTTCAAATGCGCCACTTCTTCCTCAGTTTTCCCACCAAAAGTCAACTCTTCTAATTCTTGACTGAGAGTGTGGAGACGTTCCTCTTGGAGTTCTATCTCCAGTTTGGCATCCTGTGACATTAAATAATTTGTCAGATTAATACAAATTACTTTTATAGGGGATTACTAGGTTCCATCCGTAGATTCTTATAGAATGATTCAAATTTCCAATTCACTTGATTCACATTGAAATTGAAACTAATAGATTTCTTTTGCGATCCCCAATGTATCGCAAGTGAGCACGTATAAAAATTATGATAGGAATCTAATAAGGACATTCCTGTAAGAAAAGAGGAACTTCACTTATAACAAAAGTTCCGAAAGGAACTTTTTTTCTAAGAAAAGTCTCTAAGAAATTTCAATTTCTTCTCATGCAAAATTTTTCTATTGGTAAAGGGTTTATGCTTTTTTTCATTAAAAGACGATCTTTTAAATCTTGTTTCCTAAAAAAAAGTCCCTAATGCGTCAGAAATTATTTTGGCTGAGAAACTTCCCACAAAATTATTTATGGAAAACTTACGCTCAGATTCTGTTCGATAGTAAATTTTTCAGCAATCACAATTTCTTTTTCACGTGCCAATCTTTCTCGCTGCGCTTTTTCCTGACGCAAATCATCCAGTAGATTTTGTGTTTCCGAATCAAACCTAAAGTCAATAATAGAGATAAGAATAATTATTTGGATAGACTATGAAGTAACGAAAAAAAGTTTGATAAATTTCGGCTATCATACCGAATCTATTTCGCTCAGTTAATAGTATTAAAGTTTGAGACTGCAAGTTATATATATAGAATAGCCTGGCTTTAGTCCAAAACACTTGTTGGAAAATATTCGAAAAATGAGAATAGAATGAAAGTCGAAGCTAAAGTACTCCAATTCTAACCTCATTCCCTTCACTGAAATAATTCCAAATCTTACATTGAAAAAAAAACCTACTTTCGTTGTTTTTTCTCCAACAAATTATTTCTTGCAGTTTGTTCCTCAAGTAGTAGCCTGAGATCATGCATCTCGCCATTCAGTTTCTGCACACGACGTTTCCATTGACCAACCACTTGTCGCTGTTCTTCTACTTCTTCATAGGCGTCAGCAAGCTGATAAAAAGAAGTGAATAAAATGAAGAAAACAATGCCTCATGAATTCGATGAACATTGTCTTCTGTCTTAAGTTATGAAATACTCATAACCAGCTTGCCTCTTCAAACTCCATAGAGACAAATTTGATAAGGAAAAACTAATTAAGGAAAAGTTAAACTAGTCCCTGTCATCACGGCCGTACACAACGATTCAGATTTCACCCCAAAATAAACATTCGAATTTATATAAATAGATACTCATCCCGTCCAACTTTTCAAAACAAACTCACTTTTTTTTCTAGTTGTTTCTTCAATCCTACAAGTTGCTCCAAATCGTCTTCATGCTGTTGTGCCATTTTCCGTTTCGTAAAGTCTAATTCCCGTATTACATGTTCGTATCTTTGTTTGTAAATACCGCCATCCTCACCATCTTCACCATCAGAGACAATTCCATTCAAATCGGCAGCTCTTGCATACAGCAACTCCATCTCCAGTCTCTCTGTTGTTTGTTGGAGATTCTTATGCGCCTCGGTGACATCTTGGAGTTCACGCTCCAGTCGCAACCTCTCCAATGTTTCTGCATCTATTCTTTCAGCCGCCAGAGTCGAGGTTGAATGTTCCTCAGCGTAATCAGCTGTGATGACGCTCAACTGCAATTAAAAAAATTAGCGATATATATGATTTGCATAGCAGTGCAGTCTTTATAGATTCTACATTATGGTGCATGAGATTGCACCTTATGTTTCAACATTCTCGATATTCAATTGAGAAATAAAAAGTGCAATTGATAAAGATTTTTGTTTCAATCGGCCTTGCGTTTTCCTCCATGAAACATGTATATTCTAGCTATTCTCGCCAATAATGTGATTTCTGATAGATGACTATAATTAGATACCTCATTATCATCACACTCTGATAAAGTTCTGTCTTCCGACAATCTCGACAATCTAGCATTTGAATCGGAAATACTCCTAGCAACACTACTTGCACGACTATAATATTGAAAACCTTTAATCATAATATTTGTGACACTTTTACTCCTGCCGAGTCGCCGATATTTATCATGTGGCATTGTCAAGGTCTCAAGTTCATTACCCTCATCTTTATAGCCTAATCTCTTCCACTCTTCCATTACATGGTCAGTACGTTGAAGAAATTGCGATATTCTTGATGATAAGAGATTTGACGCAGTTTCAGGTTCTAAGTGAGAGGCAGTCGGCTTGAAGGATTGTCTAACTTTTTGATTCTCAATTCCAAGAACAAAATTCAAACTTGCATCGAAGATAACTGGTGCCTGCTCCTTTGATGATAACTCATCAACATCCAAGCCACAATTCGTAGCTTCTTGAGGAAATATTCTTCTAGGTGTTGGAGATTTGCAAATAGAATTCGTAGAACTCATGGATGACCGTGAGCTACTTCTCGGGTAGCCCATGCTAGAAGGAGGATACCTTGAGCCATTCGATAAAACCGGTGAGGGGCTCCTATTGAAGATTCTTGCACTATTATTCGGTCGAATGACTGCTATATTACTTAATGTTCGAGATTTGAAATGACTTGATGGTAATGGCGGCCTGCTGACATTGGAAGTTAGTTCCGGGTTCTTAGGATCTGGAGAAAATGAGTAAGTGACCTCGTTATTAATGCGGACATTAGAACCGGAAGTGGAACGATTCGCTTGTATGTTTCTGACGATATTTGTTGGACACAGCGGCATTTTTGCATTATTTTGTTTTTGATAAAACTACAAACATCTGTACCGATAAAAAAAAAGCAATTGATATAACTTCACTCCACTTCATTTATAGTTTGAATATTTTTGTACTTCATGTTTCGAAAAGTCTCAATTGCATAACGCATATAAGATCCGGAAGACCGAGGAGTTTCAAGAGGACTGGATGTTTAGACCCACCCTGACTTCGTTGAAGTGCAACGAATGGTAGTGGAGGTGATCACCTCCGGGTTATTCTGAGAGAAAGATCGTTCGCTCGGTTATTGGCAATAATCCAAAAGTTACACTTGTGGATGGAAAAATTGAGAAAAATTGATTGAGACAATTGGAGACAATTATAAGAATTGACTGTCACATGTGACTTTATTTCGCGAATGAAATTATTGCGGAACAATACAAGTTTAGGTGTGTCTTCTAAGGTAGTATTTTTTCCAATTCAAAATCAGATATCCACTCTTTTATTTTATTTTTTTTCCACCCATGAACAAAGCTATTAGAATTTGTCAATTTCGCATAAGCTTAATAATTTTTTTTGTAAATTTATAACGTGTATTCCTATCATTTGTCAAGAAAGATCCATTATTTACACGGATAAAAATAATCAATTTGTTGATGAGTCCAAACACATATCTTGATTCGAAATCCGAATGGATTTCGAAAAAATCCATTCGGAAGCACTCTGCTAATGTATTAGCAGAAAAGAAATAGGAATACATGATGATTAACCCATCTCAGTCGCTCCCCTGCTTGTTTTTTTATTGATTCAAACATATGCACTCACCTTTGCCTCAAGTTTGTCATTGTTGTGCTTCAAATGGTTTCTCTCTTGTTCCAATTTTTCGACTTTCGCACGCAATAATTCAAGTTCCTCCTGAAAGCATAAAAACATTCCTATTATGAACCGGATAGCTATTTAATTTGATTCCTCTTTTGTCGGGACAAACGAAAGACGCTTTGTGCAATTTCACTTCATGATGAAAGTCACTTCAAAAATAAAATAGTGAAAAGTGGTTCTGGCTAATGCCGCTACTGATAATATAACAGGCAAATTTTCTTAAAAAACAGAGAATTCAAAAATTTTCTGATAAAAAAACATTTAAATCGCACGAGTTAAAATTTCATTTATGACTAATTGAGAATATTCTTATGCATTACCTTTATCGAATCACATAAAAAATTCACTGGATATTCTACATTTCTTCCATTCAAAATTGAATAGATTACGAAAAATGTGAACAATCGAAGATCAAATTATACAATTTTTAATAAATTAATTGATTCCGAAAATTCCAATCAGAACCTAACAGTTAATTCTATATTCGATCCTTATTCATTGCTTGAACAAAATATGTGTGAATAACAAACCGTTCGTGCTTTCAGCTGATCCTCTGTTCGATGGACGTTGAGCAAAGGTGCTACCTTAACGTATAACCTCCACCAAGGCCACTCACTAACAGACATCAGCTTCCGAACGTTTCTTTGGATACATCTTACTGCAAGATCTTGGAGCTGAAATCCGAAACGTATTCTCTTTCATCCCTGTCTTCTCCTTTTGCTTACAAATTTCGGATATAATAATATCAATTATAGTAGTTTTACCTTCAGAATGTTGAGTTTTCTGCGTGCTAAGTAACCTCGGCATCTTGCTTGGAGAAAGATGATATGATCAGTCAGTTTTTCATCACGCTGAGACTCAAGTCGCTCCAGAGCTCCAGCCCTGAAAAAAATCTACAAATATCGCATGGAAAGGGGAAATTAGTTAATCGTCAATGATATAATAATTCAAAAATTATCTACAGCAGGATGGCTGTGTTTATACCCGAAAAATCAATCCATCAAGCGAAAGAAAAGGTTTAATATAGAAAGTAGTTGGAGCAGGGGCATTTCTTTTCAACGACCACAACAAGTTGAAAAAACTTGCATGATTCTTTGTCATTGGATTTTCAGAACCATGCTTTTACGAAACCAGGAATAAATCAACTTGAAAGTTCATTCGGAGAAATACGTATCTACTCTCTACAATAGCCAATACAAGAAGAAAGAATGTATGTATGTATGCAAAAAAAAAGGATTATGAGGAACGTGAGCATGCAAAGTAAGTCCATTCAAGAGATCTAGGATAGTAACCCCGACCTACTCAGTCGGCTGTTATTTCCGTAAAACCACAAAGCGCCCCACTACCTTAGTTCGGTAGCCCGTAATACCGATAATCTTGACCTGATCTCGAGTGTTTTCATTTGTAGCGATGATTTTATTCGTTCTCTTTGACTTTTCCCCAGATTTTTCCCAGGTGTTTATAATGCTTGCATTATTTGACGTTGATACGCTGCTTTTCAGATTTCTCTCCAGCTCAGTTCCTTCAGAAGCATATCTCTGGACAATCGGAGTAGAATCACAGACTTCAATCGTTCTCTGGAGACTGGTATCCAGGTCATTAATAATTTCCGTCAAGAAAGTCTCGGTTTTAGCAATATTTTTTTGATCAAGATGTTGATGTTCTTTCCATTCAACGTCATTTTCATTACTTATATGACCACTGTCCTCAGAGCAATTTCCATCCGAAGAATAACCATTGGCTTTTTCTTTTCTTCTTAAAATTATTGTGATAGGAGATTCCTTATGTTTCCAGGTGTCATGCATAATTTCTTTCGGTGCTTCTGTATTTTTGCAATTGAAAAAATTAACCAAATGTCCAATATCTGGCACTCTGTTCACTAAAACATTGCTTTTCTCAGTAATTTTCTTCATATTTACTCTTGATTTTGTTTTCATTGTTGATTTCGTACCATCAGAATTTTGAGAACGTTTTATTTGATTCTCCCAGTTTCTCCGAATTTCTCGAATGTTAACCTCTGGTGCATGACGTGAAAATGAACTATCCTGGTTCTTAGTGAGTGCGCGTGTCCGATCCAGGAATTCCTGGCTTCGACTGAGATTCTCTTTAGATTTCGCCAATTCTTCTTTACTTTTCGCTAGTTCTTCTTTGCTTCGGATCAGATTCTCCCGACTTTGTGACAAGAGATCCTTACTTCTGTCCAAACTCACTCTACAGGCTTCAAGATCGATCTGGCTAGATCTCCGTGGCGGTTGTGCCCCTTCATCCTCATCATCGTTCAATTGAGTCATCATTTCAGTTGCTCTTACTTCGAGGGAACTAACTTCAGAAAAAGTTGTGAAGGGAATTGATTCAGCCCTTATCAATTCCTTCTTCGAGTTTTTATGAATTGGTGGAGAATTATCTAAAGTAGCAGTAGTGGCTTCACAGCAATTCTGATAAATATGCTCAACAGGTGCATGGTCTATGTTTAAAAAGTCAATAATTCTGGGTTGGATTCTCTCAGAGGATCGATCTACAAGTGATAGATTGCCCAGAGATTGCCCCAAATTATTTTGACTACAAAAATTTTGTGTTAGAAGAGGGATTTTGCTCGGTTTGAGAGCATTTATAGATTTAGCTCTTGCCATTTTGGCTGGAATATTTGTCGGAACGTTCCACAGACTTGCAGTGCGATTTAAACTTCTATTATTTCTCCCATCATCTCTTGAGTCCTTTCTGGACTCGATTGCCCCAATATTTCGACGACTTTTATTTGCACTTGATTCATGGTCTGCAGGTACGTTCCACAGACTTGTGGAGCGATTGAGACTCTTTTTGCACAGTTCATCGGATTTTTTCACACTTTTTTCATACAGACGCACCTTTTGTGGTGGTGCATTTAATCCTTTCTTCAATAGAGCCCGGTCTTCAAGAATTGTACAGGATTCATCCTTCGACTTACTTCGTTGATCGCTTTTCGTTACAATGAGAATTTTCTTTGTTATTGTTTGTCGAGTTTGAGGACTACTAGATTGATTAAGTGATCCTGAGGAATCTGTCTGAATCCCAACAATTGTTGTATCATTCCGAGAGGCAATTGGGCCAGCGATTCGAGTTTTTTTATTTCGAGGACATATTTGTTTCGAGGTGGCAGTGACAGATTTTCGATTTTGCAAAGTGCTAGTGCTTGATTCTTCAACTTTTATGGTTTGGTATAACGATGGCGTTAAATTCGAGACGTTTGGACTGCTTTTGGCTTTCGAAAGTTTTAGGTTCATACTGGAGGTTTTATTATTGCCCGGGGACCACCTAGACTGAATCAAGTCCGATCTGGGTACCCCAGACGATAGCCTTGTAATAGTTCTTGTTGAGGCCATGGTTGAGAGTGAACTAATATTGACAATTACCATGTGATGTTTCTGATTCAACCGATCACTAGCACTTTCAGATTATTTATCTAGTTCTTAGACATTTTTGTACCTAGAAAAGAATTCAATAACTAATGCACTTATCAAACACTCAACAATCTCACCACACCATAAATTTTAAGAAGAAGTCATTCTTTTAGGCAGAAGTGAATCCTATGGAAAACTATCAATTGGTGTAAGAAACTGATCGGGATAAGAATCGTACAGATTTATCTTTTCAATTGGCGAAGTAAAACTAAGATACAAGTGCGGAGCAGGCAACTTGAGAAGAGGTGAGGCGACCATTAACGGATCATTGGTTTGCAACAGTTCTTGCTCTAACTGGACGGTCGGCGCCTTCTCGGTCCAGAATAAAAAAAAATGATGAGAAAGGCTGGGGCAGAAAAGGATTAGCGCTTCGTTGTTAAGTTATCTCCTTCTTATATTTGTCTTTCTTTTCTTGCTCATACTGAAAACAAGTTTTCGATCACTTGGAAATTTTTAGTGGAACTTCTTGCGAGTTCTACAAGGCAGTGAACCGGTTCATAATAATTTTTTCTTCACGATGTCCCTGGATTGAAGGTTTTTTTATAAATCAAAATTAGCTTTCTATGAACGATATAGTGTTTTAAGGCTATCAAAATGTTCATATAGAGGCACGTAACTGGATAATTTTGATTCAATGAGGACACCTGTCGTGACTCTGATTACTTCCCTACAAGTATACCGTTAGCGATATCGTGAAACACCGCTTATGCATCCACTCACTCTATTGGAAACCCACCGATTAGCTTGATGATTATTATTGAATATAATATATAACCGATCATATTCCATTAATGCAAAACGGATGTGAGACCACAGATTCCTAGAAATGCACAGCTATCAGCTACCTATCATAATATTGACGAACTATTTTTCTGCACGTTATTCACTCATACTGATTGAAGAAATCCTAATATACACTGAACTGAAT
The DNA here is from genome assembly GCA_018902275.1 of Aleiodes sp. PSUC_FEM 10030003. NCBI lineage: Eukaryota > Metazoa > Arthropoda > Insecta > Hymenoptera > Braconidae > Aleiodes > Aleiodes sp. PSUC_FEM 10030003. The sequence continues at coordinate 11,614 of JABSMS010057335.1, forward strand.
AGCACTTAAAACACATGGCGGCATTACGATTGTTGATGGAACGTTCTTGGTCACGAGCGAGATGAACGGGTACTGAAGTCCCAGGATTGTCGCTCGGATTTTCAGGGGGCACCTCTTTTTCATGATTGGCTTGTATGTGAGTGGCTCGCTCAGGTGCAGAGGGAGACCATATGTCCCCTCTCTGCACGTTCTACGATGCGCCTCTAGCAGAGCGAATCACAGAGGGGATATGTACAAGAAAAGTAACAAGAAGATCTGAAACCATAAAATTCTTTTATCGAGAAGAAAGATAAATCACTTTACAATTTCTGACAAATATATTTCAAATCTCGATACAAATTGATATTCGATATTTATTGGAGAATTCGAAGCTTGTTCTAATTGTCAACTATCACATAGAAAGAGAGAGAGAGAGAGGAAACGAATGTAAGAAAAGTTATGTAAAGAAAAAAAATAATAAGTTGACTTGGATCAAGACAACCGGTCCTCTCGCCGTGATACCACGAATAAACTCACTCTTCTGGCATCTTTTTCCAGTCTGTTGTCTCGTACATCGTGCCACTAGCATACACGTAGGTCTATGGGTAATTTTTTTCCAAAATATCTAACCAATGATTATCTAAATTCTACCTTGGGAAAGAAAGAGTTTTATGTGTGTTTTATTGTTATTCCATAATAATGTTATCATACCGATCATCATGAGATAATAATATGAAACTCAATTGGTAATAACGTAGTAGGAATATGAGGACACTGTTAAGATGATACCAATTCAGTTTCATGAATAGAAATTGAAATCAGATCTGATCCAGATATCGAATGTGGCACTTGAAGACATACATTTGTGTAGTTCAGATTCAAAATCCTTGATTATTGAACTTTGGAAGCGAGAAGAAAAGTATTCGAGTTCCAAGTCGACAAATTCCTGAGCACATTGCAATGCATCTAATAGTGGATCATGTGATTGCCTGTATTTCTTTCGGTTAAGAAGTCTCATTCACCCAGATTCGCCCAGATTCGATACAAAACTCTGCATTCATAAGACCTACGTACTCACAAAATTTGAAATCTCTAGCTCAAATATTTATTAAGTTATCGTGTCAAAAAATTCGAAAATGAAAATCAATAAAATTGCGATAACAATCAAACTAAAAATCGCAAAAAAATTTACCTTGAGTGAAAAAAATGCGTATAATGGCAATGAATGTAGTCACTTACTCTGGACGCAGTCGGTTTTTTTTTGATAGATATTCTGAAAAAATAATATCTCGAAAATTGCAGGTTTCTCGAGACATATTGGGCTGATTTCGCCCAAATTTCGTTGAGAGCATTTTGTACCCGAGGGCAAAGCACCATCAATCTTTTAGATCATTACATGTAACCGTTCCGGAGGAATTTATCGATATGTGGCGTCGCGCGCGCATACACACGCGCAGAAATTTCGTAAAAACACCAATTCTCGAAGTTTTGGAACATTTTGAGTGATTCCCGGTGAAAACTCGAAATCGAAATATGTCGCATTTACATAGCTTCTATTCGGAAGTAAAAAGGTTCTTCAAACTCTGAAAAATTGTGTAATCATTAAAATTGTTTCCTTCTTATTTCCGCGAGTGGATTTTTGAACACCCCAAATTATATTTATCAATATTTCTTCGAAAATGCAGGCCATGGAATTATTCATGTGAATTAATTCCCGATTAGACTGTCCTACGAATATTGTCGGCTGATTTCGGAGTTGGATCTGAGTGATCCGACTCATTTTCAAACTGGAATTTCGTAGTACGCTGGTAGATTATTTTCATGTTGAATTTGAGTCGGAAAGTCGGTTTTAAGTGGAGGAATTTCTACATGGGGGTAAATACATGAGTCGTACAAATTAACCTGTCCCTTTGAAATATCGATCGACTTCAGTGTTTCACCACGGCAAGACGATCCCGAATCTCATCTTGGCACAAGAAATTAACCGTAATCAAATGAAGATTTGTCCTTGATTTTAATGATAAAAAAGACTAATTCAAATATAAATTACGAGTCGTGGCCGTAACACTATACAGGCTGTCAGATATTGAAATTTGTAACCCCCACATTTCATTACTTCATAAATAATTTAAGCAATTGCCAATCTGAGAGTACAGTCCTCATAGGATTGTGTCAATTGACGATGAGTTTTCAATTTAAAAAATTTGATGATTGATGAGATGACGTGCTCATATAATATTTACTTTCATGAAGAAAATTATTGAAGAAAATAGAAGATTTTATCGCCACTGAAAAGCCATGAGCTCGTTGCTCCACTTTCTTCTTTATAATTCCATGTTGCCTTTCCATACATATCGGCATTCAACGTTTGTCTCGATTTCCTTTCACCTTTCCTCCTATCACTTCTTACCTCTCCCCTCTTCCATTCTTGACTTGAGGGCAGGAGACCAATTGCACAAAAGAACACCAATTATTGCATTCGATGAATTTGTTTTCCTTAAAATTCAGACTTTTTTACTCATTTCTCTGTGGTATTTTCGAGGTCACTTTCTCCGCCGCGTAATTGTCCTCCCTCCTTCTCGAGAAAGCGAAGTAACCAGCCCCGTATGTGAGCATTGATCAATTACTTGTTGAAGAAGATATTCAGTTGGAGAGAAATGTTCAAGGCCTCTGACTTGATATAACTAAAAATATTCACGGACCAGTAACAGATTTCATAGCAATGGGAGTCAATAGTTAGTGTTTTTGAATGACCGATGTTGTTTTAAATTGCTAATTATAGATATGAGAATAAATTTTTTAGGTTCTATGCGAGAAACATTCAAGTATAATGAAATGTTATATAATTTCTCTTTTCCGATAATTACAATTTCATTTTATTTAAAGTAGCATAAACCTGTTATTGTTAGCATAAGTCCACAATGACGGGGAATTTGCGTGCGAACAAGTGAAGGCATGGATCTTTTTTGTGTGTCAGAGGAGAAAAGATGAGCGATAAACTTGAAAAAAAAAAGAAAAATTCAGAAGCGGTGAAGAGAGTACTCGGTGGAATTATTGAACTCATTGAGGTTGCGCTGCCATTGCCGTGAGCATGAGAAGTGAAAGCTCCTAACTTTGTTTGGAAAATGTCACCCAGTACTTTTTCATGAATACTCTTCAGAATACTTCCTTACTACTTCAGATTCATATAAAATATGCGCATACAATCCTATAACTCGTTTTTTTTATTCGTGAAAGCAAATAAAGAAAATTGTGTTTTTAATAAGCGCACCAATATCATTCGGTAAAGCTCAAGTTTACGCGGAATGGAGACAAGAGTAATATTATAAAATGTATTCTCTAAACATAAATTATACTTCTATCAGCTAACAGAATCGCATATATGATAGCCTTATACTAGAACTAATTATCACCAATTTAACTTATATGTTTGAGTATGAAATAAAAATCGCAAAAAATGAAAATTTGTAAATCGTTGAAGCTCCATATTATTGTGATTTGTTCGTAAGCATTATTATGAATCATTGTTGCTATAAAACCTATAAGTTCAATAAATTTGAAGTCTCTAGCTTGAACACTTATTGAGTTATCGTGTTCCCAAGCTTCTTGAGAAAAAATCACAAAAATCGAAATAACGATTGAACGGAAAATGAAAGAAAAATTTAGCCCGAGGTATGATACATACACACATACTGACCCTCCTTGCGTACATATTGGAAGGTATTTAAGTGCATATTTCAGGCACAAGCGTGGATACTTCATGCCGAAAGGTAGTACATACCATTAGTGCATGAAACATGCACAAGAGTGCATATTTCATACACGATGAATTGTGTGGGCATTTTCTACAAATTTGTTACTATTTGTGTACTGCCGAGAGAATAAATCATGGAACAATAGGAGGAAAACTGGACGTTTTGCTCACTCCACTATGAGATTCATCGATTCAAACATAAACTAGAATACTTACTTGACTCTGTCCAACACGATAAGATGCTGGATCTATATCAACAGACAGCAGCAGATCCTCAACGGCTCTGCGCCCATCAGCAATTGGACTTCCTGGACGTGCATTCGTGTCAATGGATAATAAACCAAAACGTCTCTGAAATTCACCAAGTGGCATATATTTTGGAAACCCAACTTTGTTTAGCCTCACTGCCTCTATTATCTGGCTACCACGGATCTAGCAATAAAAATTTATATTACAGTGAGACTGAGTTATCTGTCAATGTCATTGAAAATCAAGTAACTCGATTGGGTCGCATATAGAAGTGTTACCTGAGATCGCAGAAGTGGGACGTTAATTATACTGTCCTCGCTCTGATTCGATTTCACTATTAGGAGACTCTTATTGTCGTTGCAGCCGGCATTGTGTTGTGGAAGTAGACAGTGGACAAATTTTACACGGGTCCTCCGGAGAGTTTCAATCAGTCCATCCTGAAGAATTAAATAATAGTAATTAAAATGTTACGTAATATTTGAATGTCGTTAAATGGTCATGGAGTTATATCAATTGTTCTTCAAGAATAAACTGATTGAACAGAGTGATATTTTATAGAAAAAATTATATCACACCACAGTAAATTTGACTTGCAGACAGGCATTCTTCCGCTTAACTGCTGTGAATGTTCTCCTAATACTAGATACTCTCCTCAATGACTGGGATCCCTCCATACCAAGCATGGAACCGCTAACTGCTCCAGAAACTCCAGCACCACGCGCCTGCACGAATAATCTGCTGATGTCTTCTCTATAATCCATGAAAATCAAAACATCACAAATAAAGCAAATGAAGAGTATATCATGTTACAATTAGAATGAAAATTATAATTATAAGGGAGGGCGGGGCAAAATGGAACTCCTAACATTTTTTCATTCCACTTTTGCCCCACTCTCTCCTACTAACCTGGTACTCTCCTGAAGAAGTGTAATGGTACTCTTGGTAATAGGATTTTCCCTAGTAGCCTTGAGCCAACCAGTGGCAGTGTACAAAACTGGATTTGTTCCCTGAAGATGCTGAAGCACAAATTGATTATAACCAGGAGCTTTTCGTAGTAGAAGTTGGTGATCTCTATCTCCATAATGCGAAAACAGTCTGTCCAAAAAAGTTTCATCACTCCCTCTTGGACAAACACTTTCCTCCTCAAGTATCCAGAGTAATCCCTTTCGTTCAATTTGTCTCAAATCACTTTGGCTAGTTCTCAACATGGTTGCACTTTGTTGTCCGCGATCAAGAAGTGAAACCAGTGCTTGTGGAGATCCGATGCAATCTTCATCGTAATCCTCCTCATAATCAACATCTATTCCCTCTTGAATATAGCGATCTTTAGGTGCAACAAGTGTAGTATAATGAAACAGAAGTTGGAGACGTTCTTGAAGATAATTATGACAAAGATCTGCGAAATTGGCCCCAGTTTGACGGCCACAAGAGGCTGGATTTTGAAATCCGGGTGTGTCACAAAGCAATAAAGATGAAACTGTATGAACAGGTGATGTTATGGATTTGTTAATGAGCGCAGCGATGCAATGAAACACCTCTGAGTACAATCCTACAAGTAAACCTTCAAGAGCATCAAATCCTGATGTGTCTTTAACACATTCAGTTGGACTTGGTGTTCGTCGAGCTGGTCTAGGACCGCTGGGAGTCCCACCACCACCATTATTTGTTAAAAAAACCGTTCTACTTAGTTCCTCCACAGTTGTGCCAAGTAAATTAGCGGCTTTTTCAGCACAATCAACTCTAGCAAATTGCCATCGGCTTTGTGAGCTGGTACCGACTTTTATTGCTCCAGCACAGCTCAAATGATAGATACCAGCAACGACCAACCATATAACTTTTTCATCTGCTTTCGATATTTCAAGAATTTTGAAGGCTGCAACTATCCGATTGAATTCAACCATAGCTCTCTGTTTGTCTTCATGTTTTTGAAGAGGAGTTATAAATGGATTATTTTCGGCAACTAAGTTCGTTAAATTCAATTCTTTGCGGAGGGCACCTTCTGCCCCTGCTAATAAACGATAGACAGCGTGAAAAGTTGGGTCTCCATTCGGTCGTCTACCAATTCGAGATTTTTCTAGTAACAATACTTGGAGTGAAGCCGATGCAATTTGCCCCGATTGGTCGAAATCTAGGCTGAAGATCTGTGTGAACCGTGTAGCATTAGAATTCATATGTGTTCTGCAATTTCCAAAAGTCTCCAGAACCGTAAATAATGCATTCAATTTCTCAATTGTAAGTATCTTGAAAACAGAAAAAAATTAAATATAATTGGAATATGACTGATCTATTCAATGATCCATTGAAATAAGTAAAATGACAATAACGCAGTGACAAAGCAATGACCAAAATGGCCGAATAAAAATTATTAAGTAATTATCATTAAGGTCGGATAAAATATAATAAAAGACAATAGCATACTTTGTTGACTGTACCAGCTGCCAGCACGAGGTAATGCAAGGCGTGTTTGAAGTTTGTGGTTTTACCAGAGCCACTACGACCCAGAAAAACTAGTGAGTGATCGCGTCTTGTTGCGAGCATTCCTCTGTAGGCGGATTGTGCCATTGCGTAAATATGTGGTGGCATATCCTCGCTTTTGCAGCCCTTGAACATATGTACTACCTGCAAAAATTCGTTCGCTGTATAGTGAATAGTATAAGTTTATTATGGAGCATCAAGAAATCTTATGAACTTTACAGTTTACTAACGGGAATAAAAAAAAAAATATCATAGCGAAAATTTGTTTGGGGGATTCATCTTCTTCAATTTATGTATCTTAGAAAATAAGCATTATGAATGCGTAATCATTTGACGATCCAGCTGGAAATGGAAAAAATATTCTTCCCCTTTATGAGCTCTTCAAGAGAATGAGAAGGTTAATCTTCAGGTATATCAAACCAATTTTGAGATAACTATGTTGTTTTGTAAATACAGTTTGAATATTTTACTGTATAAAAACTATTGAAACTTTAATGTGTTGAGTTTTTCTACTAATGAAATCCCAATCTCCGAGTAATTACTCTTGCATTTCATAATAATTTTATAAATTTATATAAAAGGATACCTTTTCTGAGTATATCGCCAATGGTGCAACTGAATTAATCACTACCATACTGTCCCCAGCGTAAGTGTGAATCAGATTGCTGGCATATCTTTGCCGTAGAGTATGCAATACTGAAGATTCATTGAGGAACCTCAACTGTGAGAGTTCTTCAGCTTTATCAAATTGTGGTGGATTCGCCTTTTCTACATCTTCTTCATCGACAAGGAACTCCTCGTTGGACGGGATTAATCGAACTTGAACTTTTCCCGTATCTGGATCACCAGTACCGCATCTCGTTGCTGGTGTGAATCCACTTTTGTGAAGCAACCAGACACGTTCAGATGCTAGCCACGCTTGCTCTTGAGCTAAATGCTCTTCTGTTCGTGCCTGCAATGAAATTGAATAATTGATAACTTGCTGACGATTTTAATCAACATCATAGGATGAAATAAATGATTATTCATGTTATTTCTATATATACCACTTCAACATTCGCCGATGAAATTTCCGACACCTTCTTTGGTTTTCTTACTATAAGCCAGTAAATCAGGAAAACTGAACTTTTTTCTATGTATTCCGTATAAAATTCAGCGGGGAATCGATTGGGGCAATCAGAATTGCTCTATCTTCGACCGTTGAAGCGTTAGAGCCCGATTTGTGAATATTCCTATCGAATCGAGTATATTCAACGTAGGAAATCGATTTTTCTCAATAGAAGGATTGGTTTTGAAATTTTTTAGTGCTCATCACCGCAATGCCCGTAAAATTTGGTATGGAAGTAAGATAAAGAAATTTAATTTTAAATTTTCGAAAAATTCGAAATTTTGAAAATTCGAAAACTTTGGAAAATTGAAAATTTTGAATATTAGAAAATTCGCAAATTTCCGAACATTGGAAAATTCTCAAATTTCGACATTGTGAAAATTTAGAAAATTTCCAAAATTTGGAAATTTGCAACATTTCGAAAATTCAGAAATTTTGGAAATTTGGAAAATTCTTTGCCTGTTCCTAAACGATCAAACACTCTCTGCCTGTTCCTAAACATCCCTACTTTCTAATTTTTCAGGATATCGAGAAGTAAAAGAATATCTTTGAACCAGGTATTAGTTCGACTTCAAAAAAGACGGCCAGATGACCAATTATTTTTGGTTAGAGCCAAAAGAGAAGACGAAGACTTCAAAAAAGATGCGACAAGATTGAATATAGACACGACGTTCAGTCCTGATCTTAATTAAAATATTTGTCATACACCAACAAAAATTAATAGTTAAATTCGAAAGGACTTCGAAGACAATAATCTTGCAATATGTGCAATAATTTTCTTGTCTGTATAACAATCCAACCGATTATAATTTCAATATTTGTTATTCATGATATATGAATTAGTATATGTTGTGTTTGATTCATTTAATTCATTCATCTTCACAAAGAGCGTGTTCACGCTTGATGAAATTATCGCGCCAAATCCCGTACATAAAAATCAAGTCTCCATTCTTAGGTAGAACTCACAACAGATGAGCGATAGGAGATCAATAAAAGAAACACTCTAAACTGAAAATATATAGTCATGTGTATAGATCAAATCCTGAAAACCCATTAATTTCCCACTAAATTTATGATGACTTTTATACCCTCATTAATAATTTTTTCGAAGAAAATTGTTATTAATGAATTAACAACTGAAATTCTAGCCAGAAGCCTATCTGCAGAGAAGCCCTTGAAATATTTCGGACTTTGGAGTGATGTGGGGTTACTGAACTTGAATCATATGCGTACATTCCAACAAAGTAATTGATGTCTAATTCTAAAGAGGTATTCCAATGTTCACCTTATCATTCCCCGGCACTCGAGTGCTGAGCAGTATCTCTAGGTCTATCAGACCTGGATTATTGGAATTTCTACGGAACTTCTTGCCTAACTTCCCTATTTTCCTTGACAAGGCCATCTGCGAGAGTTCTTCCCATTGAATTATATTGCTGAATGATTTCTGATACTTGTTCCTTTTTGATAGTTTTGCATGTTGCATCTTTATGGAATTACATTCCCCATTATCGTCATCAATAATTTCATTTTGAGTTCTATCTTCACTAAAATCACTATTATCCGTTAATCTCCATTTCCGTTCTCTTGGATGCTTTATAATATTGTTATCATCCCATCCCTCTTCTAATTTTCTGTACCTATCATCGCTCACTCCACTTCTAAGACTATCTTCCCAGGTTTCACGTTTCCAATATTTTTTGGTGTCTGATGCAGCTTTAGAAATTGATGCCTTCTTGATGGAGTCTCTACGTATGATACCCGAACTGTAGATACTTTTTGCATGATCGATATCATTTAAAACTAAATCAATTTTTCGTATCATTGCACTGGAATCACGGAGAGAATCACTATTTAATCCAGTTTCAAATGAATTTAAACTGTCACTGTCGCTATAGTCCCATGAACTTGTAGAATTTCTACAGTGCTTTCGATAACAATTTATTTTACTCTTAACACCATTATTTTTGAGACTTGGAGATTCGAGCATCACGTTTGATACATTATGTATCATAGATTGAACATCTCGCTTAGCTATTCCACTGGCATGCGCCTTCCCACGGCATGCACGGTGATGATGGATAGTTGATTCCTTTGCGTTTACTGACATTCTTCAAATACTTTCGAATGTACTCTGTACTATATGCTGAATATTGAAAACTTTGTAGTTATTAACAATCACTCTTGTATACAATATAGCAAGATTTCACTCGTGATCAACCGCAGCCAATACTGCCAATATCATCAATGAAGCTAGAAAGACTTTTCGACGGTTATGGCCCTATTAAACTGCGTTCCAATTACAAACGCGTTAATATATACCATCGATAAGCATGTATCCTACTATGCCTTAATCACTCATAGACCGCGAGTTGATGAATACTTGCTTGGTGGCAATTACATCCAGACTATGAAGTCGTGATTGATCAGTAATCGGCCTTTGCTGTTCCGGTGCATTACAATAAGTCCTTGTAGCTTTCCCCTCTTTTCTTCGTAGATTTAAAATTCTTTCAGATTGAAGACTCTTTATTTCTCTTAGTTTACCCTTCACTTTGTCGAATGCGGAAAGTGCCTTGTTCGAACTCCCTCAAAGATTTTGGGAAACATTTCATAGAATCATCAGCAATATTCTCGTAATGATAAGAAAAAAAAGACATGAACACACATACATTCACTCGATCCTCAGCGCGTTACGTTCTACAAGCGACTGACTCCAGAGAGAATGGATTGTTGAAACCGATGGTGCGAGGCGTGTGCCCACGACCGAAGTGTTCCTCCTACTTATTCAGAAGTTAGAACTTTCGGCAGTTTCTTTTTATATTTTCAATGGCACCGTCGTTTCTAACTCCTGATATATATATAT
>JABSMS010057445.1:0-22030 GCA_018902275.1 Aleiodes sp. PSUC_FEM 10030003
TGTCGTACTAACGAAAGAGTGGACTCAGGAATCGTGGTGGGGGAACCGGGCTCCTTACGATTCCTGAGTCCACTCTTTCGTTAGTACGACAATACAAACTAATTATTCAAAATTATATCACATTATTCTTTCAATTTTTCAGTAATTATATTAGCTTAGCCATTTTTCTGTGTGTCTTTACTTTTGCTTTCTCGATGGGAGCTTTATTATTAATGAATTTTGCTAAAAAATTACCCGAGTAACAATATAGAAATTTATAATTTGTTTCGTTACGTCGAGGAATTGTTCACCACAACCTACAGGTGTTGAAGTGTCAATTTGATTTATTATTTCCTTAGCTATGGTTTGCAACTTTCCAGGTTACATTTGGGAGTTGTCTATGAACCTATCCTATAAGATAGTTCAAATTCAGCATAAAAAGTAATTATCCTTTCCAGAACAAATTCTTTACAAAAAGTGAATTTACGTAGAAATTATTTCAGGACTATCTGATACAACAAGAATAATCATTTTACTAGGTTTTTATGTTTCAATGAAGGGAGTAAAGAAATTGATAAGATTTCATTCTATTTCGATTGATGATTGAAAATGACTACGATTTGAAGTTCCCAACTGGAAACCGTGAAAGAAGTGGAAAAGAGATGATACTAAAATATCCGCTTTTTCCCACTGTCTGCAATTACAGTAATTGCAGTCTACCCCCTTTCCCCGTTAACTATCGGGTACTCTTCTTCTTTCTTTGTGGCTCTGACCCACCAATCGAGTCATCCGGCCGTCTATCGGGTACTCGAAACTGCAAAGAGAATACATTATCAACAGAATAGCGTTAAGCGCCACGGAAGGATAATTTTTGAACTAACTGAGAGCAGGCAAACTTTTACCGACATTTTCAAGCCTCACTCCCATTCCGATTTGCCTCCTTCTCTCTAGTCTCTACAGTATTTATAGTAACCTTGGCGGAACTGGTATATAGTCCTGCCAGTATGCAAACAAGCGAATTCAACAACATATTCTTAGTTTTGTTTACATAATTTTCAATCGAATTATTATTAAGGAATTGCAATTTTCAAAATAGGATGTCTGGAAGGGAAATCATTACCATACAAATGGGACACTACGCCAATTTCGTCGGAGCTCACTGGTGGAACTTACAAGTAAAAACATTAAATAATTGCTCTTGATTGAATTCAATTAAATCACTTTTGCTCACTTATCAATATTTATTTTTTCAATTCACAAAGGAAGCCAATTTCTCTTATGATTCAGCAAATCCAGGAGAATTGAATAACGATATTTTATTCAGAGAGGGTGAAAACTGTAGAGTGAGAATGAGAAAGGAAAAAAATATTCATTATTAAAACAGGTAATTTTTATATATTTACTTTGTTTTTTCAGAGAGAAATTACTTTCACACCTCGTTCACTCATTGTTGATTTGAAAGGATCTCTCGGGTATCTCAGTGAGTATGGAAGTCTCTATAATGATGAATATCAATACGAAACTAATCCTTCTAATCTCTGGTATCCTGAAAATTTTGAAATTACCACTGAGGGCTTTTCTTCGAAAACTCCATTCGTTAAAAACATGGAAGAAAAAGCGATATCAAGTGGAAGAGAATTATACGACTTCGAAAATGATGTAGATAGTTGGGTAGATTTTTTGGCCTCGAAATTTCATCCTAGAACCATTAATGTTATAAAAGAGTACAAACATAAGTGTTCAAGTAGTCCATTCGATGTTTTCCATGATGGAAAGAATCTCTGGAGGACTGAACAATTTCAGGAAGATTTTTCGGATAAAATCCGGGCATATGCAGAGGAATGTGACTGGATGCAAGGTTTTCAGGTAAGATAATGCAAGAAGAGAAAAGAAAGATTAATAATCATCATTTCTCAATTGATTAAGATAATTGCAATAAGAAAAAAGAATTTTCAAAATAAGGGATAGTAGAGGAAATCCGTAGGTATGAATATATCGTCACCCTAGAATCAAAAGGGCTTGAGTGTCATTTTTTAAAGATCTACAAAAATTGAATCTACATTTATTTTTTCATAAGAATACTAACTCACGCCCTTTTATTATTCAGCAAGAAAAAATAGCACTTACGCCCCTTTGATTCTACGGAGACGAGATTCTTGTTCTTTTTTGTACGTTTCTCTACATTAATGCTCATATTATACCAGATTTTATTGAATTCTTATGACGCGTTTGGAGGCCTGGGAGTATCTTGTATGGAGTATCTACACGACGAGTATGGCAGAAGCATCTTAGCATTCCCTTTAATTGAATCTCAGAAATGCAATTCTTCAACGAGTGAAACATTGCAAACCCTTAACACTGGCTTATGTTATCAACAACTTGGAGATTACGCGTCATTATTTATTCCTCTTTGTTGTACTGAAGATCCCTGGCGAAGGCCTGGAATTGCTAGAAAATTTCCAAATTTAATTTATGATCACGAATTGAAGTATCATACTAGCGCTATCTTAGCATGTGCATTGGAAACGGTTAGCATAAGATATAGGCATAAAGAACGCACGATGTCATCTTTATCAGACCTATGTGCAGATATGAATAAATTAGGGAGGAAAGCTGCTGCTATGAGTTTAAATTTTCCATTTCCAATGACAGTGGAAAAAGATCTAATTGACATTCTTGATGATATAAATGGAAAAAGACTGTGGACAAGTTTAACGCCAAGTGTTGAGATATCCGGTGACAAATGCTTACAAAGCATAGCACTGAGAGGCATACCGGAAGAAAGATTGAAAAGACCAATAGCTGAGGCCAAATCACAAATTAATAAAACTACTTATAGCTGCTCCAGTGTTCATGAAATGATGTCTATGTATTTGGCTTACTCGTGCCATGCATCCGCTACCTATGTTACGAATATTAATGCAGGGCTCAATCTTCCTGTACCATTTCCGAATTTTTTTTTCCCAAATAACATTTATAAAAGTGGAGAGATCGCTTCTGGGCATATTGGAGAGAGTTAGTTTTTTAAAATTGTTTTTCTTCCTTATCAATTCCATTCTTTTCCATTTTTCAAATTCATTCGATTTTAGTTTATATCAAGAATTGAGTACATAATGATGACCAAAATTATTTTAGATGTGAAAAACGTTGCAATGCTAGCGGGAGTTCACAGTACTCCAGAGATGTCTGGATTATTTGACTCCTTACACAACAAAATGTTAATAATGAAGAGTGCCAACAAAATTTATCTTCTCGGCAATTGGGGCCTCGAAAAAGATGAGTTCACTGAGTGCCTAGATCATCTCCAAGACTGCAAAGAAAATTATCAAGATCATTATATTTAATAATAGCAATAATTGAATAAATATTAAATGATTCACATAATCGTCTATTTACGTATTTCCAAATCATGAACAAGATGGAGTGTAATTTTTTGTCATATAATTCATGTAGAACAAAAACCTATTAATTCATTACGGAATTATTATCTTTATCATAATTATTGGAAGAAAATGAGGAAAGAAAATTAAGCTTTTGCTGACTTTCCTTTTCTATATAACTTGATTAACTGAAGTGTGTTATGGCATTTCATCATTTTCGCTTCATTTGATTTCAATTAAATTATTTGACCATCACCTCATTCACTAACTCAATAAATTGAGATGGATATGTCATATTGATAAGATTTCAGATAATGAGTGTATAATCAAAGACCATCTTTCGTGTTTCCATTTATAAATTAAGTAAAGTCAGGCAAATGTAGAAACGTCCCTGATGAGTAGTAGGAGCGCCAGGGCACACCTCTCAGCTATTAGTCACTCACTTTGTACTAAACATCGAAGCTTTTCTGGTACGTTAAAATATAAAATCTTTAGTATAATTCTGTTTATGAATCGAAGCAGTATGAGTCGACTTTTCTTCCAAAGCATTGATTATTGAGTGCTTATAAATTTACCAATGGGTAATAACATTGCAACATTTAGTGAGGAACAATTAGAGGATTATCAAGACTGTACGTTTTTTACTCGAAAAGAAATATTAAGGTGAAAGGACTAATAATTCTTTTGTTTTTTTTCTGGTTTTCTAATTTATTAATTTGACTCTAAAATATTTACATATTTTTCACACAGAATTTTTAAAAAATTCCGCGAAATAGGGGATTCAAATTCGATTCCTCGTAAAATGACATCGGATGAGGCTTCGAAATTGCGACTTCCGCTGTCTTGCCTTGAGAGAATTCCTGAATTCAAAGTACAATCCTCTATTAATTGTTATTATTGTGTTTCCATATCTTTCATTCTTTCTGAATAATTTAACCAAAATTTAATTACAGGAAAATCCATTCAGAAAACGAATTTGTGAAGTATTCACTTCAGCATGTGCTCACTCCATAGATGATGAAGGCATTTGTTTTGAGGAATTCTTAGAAATGATGTCAGTATTTTCTGAACAAGCACCACGCGATCTGAAAGTATTTTATGCTTTCAAGGTTTACGGTGAGTTCGGGATACTCTTCGCTATAATCAAACATCGATTCATTTTGATAGACGATATTTTCAGTAAAAATCAAAGCACCATTATTACTGTTTAAATTATTTGAATATACCCTGTAACATCTTTAAAATTATTTATTAATTATTAGATTTTGACGAGGATGGATTCATAGGCATGTTAGATCTTGAAAAAGCTTGTCGACAATTAGTGAATGATGGTCTTACAACAGAAGAAATTACAATAATATGTAGAAAAGTGCTGGAAGAGAGTGATATCGATGGCGATGGTGCTTTATCTTATTTAGAATTTGAGCATGTGGTTACACGAGCATCAGACTTTTTAGCAACTTTCCACATACGTATATAATTATTCGCCTTGAGAGGAGAGGTAAATCCATTATGACATGAAATTACATTTATACGTTTTAAAGATACATTTATGGATATTTAATTTTACACTTTGGTTCGGAAATATATTAGTCAATCAATAACGGTGGAAATCGAAAAATATTCAGCTTTCAATTAAGTCTTTCATTTCCATGCGTAAAAGTGAAAACGGAGGAATGGCAATGAATTGATAAATAAATCCTCTGTATTCATCGCTACTTCTGGATAGAATTTTTCAATTCATGGGAGTGAAAAAATGCCCTACTGGCATGACAACCATGAACAAAAATTCTTGGCCGATGATATTTCGAGTAAAGGATTATTAACAATCAAATAGAACAACATCAAATACACACATTATTATAAAGCAAAGGATAATAATAATTATTATAGAGGATCTATCCCAATTAATCCAATGCAATTATTTTTCGAATGTTGAAAAATTAAACGAAAATAACCAAACCACTGACGCGACCTGAAAATTCAAACCTGGAACTCGATTGAAGAAAGAAAAAAAAATAACGAGAGGGGACGAAGAAAAGAAGCCGGTAAAAATTGGAGATACTGGCTCGTTCCATGAAGGCGAGACAGTTATAGCCGGTACCCCGCGTGGTAACTAACAGAGTCTCGAAACCAAGGCCATCCAGTCACTTTACTTGATGTCGCTTCGCTCTTACCCACCCCAGAAGAGTTTTCATTTCTCTGAGGTGAACCCCTCGTTCATTCCCTTCCAATCTACTCTCTTCAGTTTACCTTTCTCATACGTCGTTGGTGACTCCCTCTAGCGAAAGTATGATGGAAGACCAACAAAACAACAAAAATTCCTTCACATAGCTCAGCTTCTACTGATTTTCCATTTTTTTAAAACTCGATTTTGTTTTAAACCTCATCGCCGAGCATAGAGCGTTGAATAGGAGAATCACAATGTGTATTCATGAGTAGTACATAGGAATTCAAAGGATTGAAAATTCAGGGAAAAACAATGATGAAAATTGAGAAGAAAAAATGAAACAGAAATTCAAAATGAGAACGCTAGAGGTAAAAGGCGAACGTTAAAGATAAATTTTTAGCATGTGAGCGTGGGCGAAGAAACCGGCTTCAGAGATTCTCCCGAAGCTTCACTGTTGCTGCTTTCAGAGCAGGAAGATATACATCCTACATAAAATGAATCAAAAAAAATTAACGTATATTCCAACTCAAATGAGATATTCGCTTACAAAAATGAAATTTCAAAGATTATTATCTCCAAATTGATAGTATAAGTATGTAAACTTTTTCATGTATCGTGTAAGTATGTAGTTGCAACACTCAACTTATGAAGAAAAAATTATGTTTTCACTCTCCATTCAACTAATTTTCCTTATTTTACATTCCTGTAGTTCAAAAATAAATAAACCATTTGATTCCGACATACAAGGCCAAATAAATTTTACGACGAAGTTCCATCGGAGAATAATATTATTCCATATATTCGGTCGGAGCTGTCCCCCCGTGTGGTTTAAGAAAGAATAAAAAAAAAAGTAAAATATAAAAGAATAAAGCAATGGCGAGAGGGCTATACTCATTGGGTTGGAGAGTCGGTTGGTCGACGGAATGTGGCTTGACCGGCCGCTTCCATCCTCCGCCTCCTCCACCGTTCCTGGACCCACTTCGGCCAACTCAACCGACCAGGGCCTAATCAGGGGATCAAATATTCTTTGCTAACATTTTTTTAAAAATGTAGAGATCAATGAAGAAAATGACTGATTTTTCATTTTTCTACTCTCTCCCCCTGCCTTCTCTCTCATATGAGACTATTATAACTTCTTATTGGTTATATGGCCTCTTTAGACTACAGTCACAAACAAATTATCTATCTATCTATCTATCTATCTATCTATCTATCTATTCCTCGGCCTCTTTCTCTCTCTCGAAATTGGAGTAAATTATAAGTTCTTATAAATTCGACAGAAAGATAAAAAATAAGCAATAATGAAAAAAGAAAGCAATGGCAACATTCATTCAAGGTCGACGCAAATGACCCCAGATTTCAACCTCGGTGGGACAAACCGGCTTGAGAACCGCGGGTTACATTTCTTTATACATGTTGCTTTCTTTTCCTTTTTTTCAATTAGAACGTAATCAGAAAATTGAAAAAATGAAGACTGTTTTAGTTCAAGTTCTCCACTAAACTCCACTGGAAAAAGTAAGAATAATTAATTGCACGTATTGTATTACAAGCATGATGAAAATATTTCTCTTTTGTTATTCTATATCTATGAACAATTTATATATATTATTATTGTTGATATATACTTTTGTTGACAGAATTAAAAAAATTGACGAAAAATTCGACTAGTTTGAATTTAATAAAATTGTACTTTTAATTATTATTTTTTTTCCCAAGTCATTATTATAGACATGTTCAGTCTTGGACTTGAAATTTACAAATGTAAAGCAAACCTTTACTGGTACAAGGCAAAAAGAAAGAGGTAAAAAATACTTGCCTTTCTCTTTTTTATATTTTTTATTGTTGTTTTTTGAAACTGCCTCTCTGAATATCTGCATAACCGGTATTACAGACGCTATACTCCTGCGAATATCGTGCACGGCCCCTCTCAGGCCAGTTTTGCCTCCTGGTCATCATGGCAAAAGCGGGATAATATAAGCGCGCCCGTCTGAAAAGCATTACTGTAGCAAAAGAGCAACTGCCATTGGATCGTACTTGCCTGCGAAGATGTTCAACCAGATCCTCTCTGGTAGAGGTATGAAAGGAAGAAAAAGATGAGAGCATAGAAATCACCAATGACATCATAGGTGGTTTCAAAAATACCCCCGGCGATATGAGAGAGATTTTTATGAAAATTCATTGCGATTCGTTAAAATTGGAAATAAAATTCAGATAAGTAAATCAACGTATTAATAAAAAAAATGAGAGGAATAATTTAATGCAATTTGTAAGAATTTAGCCAAATCAATGATCGAGGAAGCGAACTTGTTTTTATATTCTGCCTGCATTATTTCAAAGAATCCTCCTATAAAATGAACCAAAAAACTTCGTTTCCATTTCCGCCTTATCTATTGTTGTTACATATTATTTTTCCAGGTAAGTTTTTGAAGATTTCAATTGAAATTGCATGGAAAAATTAGCAAACATATTCATTCATTATGATAATTCATTGACAATGTTTTGATAAATGTTGTTTTTTTATCTTTCTATTCAGATTTTAAATTCTTGAGAGGCTGCAGAATTAATAAATCCGCGAAGAAACGTAACATTGAGTAATTGAAATTGGATGAACTTCTATAATATTTTATCCGACCTTAATGATAATTCCTTAATAATTTTAATTCGGCCTTTTTGGTCACTGCACTAACCAAGAAGGCCGAATTAAAATTATTAAGAAATTAGATGAAATTTTAAGTTTCACCCGATGAAAGTTGATGTACCTATGAAAATATTACGGAATATTCAGGTTAGAAAAAGATGAAATGCACTTGAGAGAGGGCAAGGCATTCAGATTCTGAAAGCGACAGGCAAGAAACTCTGACAGGGTCTAGTGAGATAGATGAAACGTCTAACCGAAGGCTGCGGCCGTCTCTCTCTTCTATGCGTCCTTCGTGGGATACCTGAAAGCTTAGCCTTAGAGGGTTCTAAGGAAAGATTTTTCTTTTGTAATTTGGACCCTGAGGCAGGTGCGAACCGATCTCTATAGTCTCTGCATGGTAACGGCCTATCCGACAAAAAATACAATGACCGTACCGTCGTACGTTATAACCATCGCACGGATATACCTGAGAATGCATTCTAGGGATTGAGAATCTACGGGGTATTTTCTCCTTCCGGTTTTTTTTTTTTTTTTTCATTTTTTATATTATTTTATTGATGAGTTCTTAGAAGGAAGGATAGTGGTGAAAATAATTTCTTCATTCTTTGTTGGCATATATATTCTATTTTTGTCTTGTACAATAGGGGTACAAAGATGCAAGGACGAATGACATCTACTGGAAGTTGAATTGCAATATACCAAATACATTCGGCCTATATCATTCTTTGATATGCTATAATTTTTTTCAGAATATTGATGAAAAAATTCCATAATTTTTCATGACCATGCATAATATCTATCAATGTTTTTTTTCTAGATCGCTGTTAGAACAAAATTAACCATACGGATATTTCACCGAAAATTTGTTTATATTATCAATTTTCTATATGTTAATATGAGGAAAAAGCCATGGCAAATGGCAATAAATAACTAGTACGGGTTTTGGTTAATTCACTAAAATTTGGCGTCTATCAACCACGTACATACTCCCGAAAGGATGGATATCAACTCTAAACGATGGTTAGTTTGAATTTACCAACGTATTCTCCTCTTTCCTTTGATTTTCTCTGGAAAAAAATTGAATTCTACTATTTTATATGTGTCTCACAATGTGTATACCTGGCGAATCGGCTTCTATCCAGCCTTTATACACAGAGGTAATCATGGCATCGGGCGAGCAGCCGACGATGTAATCCCCACTCCTGGAGAATATATATATCTTTTTCTTTACTGAATAAAAGAAAAAAAAAAGACGTTCCAGACACAGAGATTCGTAAAGGTAAAACGAGGAAAATATGAAATTTAAGAGAGATAGATATAAAACGGGTTCCCTTCTTCGTTTATACGTTCATGTGACGTCACATTGAGGATATTCGAATTGACCAATGGGAAGCGTCGACACTTTGAACATAATAGTGGGGAGTAACATGAAGGGCTATGCGAAAGGTGTGTGTGACCCCGGTATCGGGGCGGCGGGGCCAGTTTCACTGTGAGTGCGGTAGTGATCTCATCCTGACGCCAATCTTCAGGTGCTAAATCCATTTCTTATTTTATAATTCTTGTGGAGAATTATTCCTCTCCTTCCAATCATTCTACTACCAAGAGAAAATACTCAAGAATTTCCAAATTCGTGGATGGAAAAATCAAATAAGTTCTGCAGGTAAGAATTAAGGCTTCATCGTTCTAATTTAATTTATATAAATAATCTCTATCAATATGTTATATTCTTAGAAATTCTACGGCTAACAGAAAACCTCGATTCGCAAATTGTGAGAAGAGATTCATTATTATTTTCAATGTTCTTCTTCCAATCGATATATGGAGGAAAAAAAATTATCCTTACCACTCATAGGAAATATTAACAATATTTGACAATGATTGAAATCCTCTTTGAACTCTCATTCGCCTTCAAATTATTTATATCCGAAATTTATAATTCAATAGTTAATAAGTGGAGCATTTCGTTCGATGTGACCATATTTCCACGTAACAACCGGAAAACATTGTCGGCGTTCTTATTACTTTCTATCCGATCGTCGACACGCTTCGGCGTTCGTCTTTGCTCCACTCCTCAATTTTTTTTTTTTTTTTACTTTTCTTCATTCGACATTTAAAAATGAATTTCTATTACTTTTTGTTCAATGAATATATTTTGGATAGCAATAACATGCGCATTAAAATTGAAGGTAATGAGCTAGTTAGATTAATTAAAATTTTTGGAGTGATGAACTATTGAATTTTTCCACTTTTTTTTTGTCACCAATACTTGGTAATAAAAGAGCAACCACATAATGACTATCGAGACGAACTACATCGTTGCCTTAGAGTCTAAGTTGACGTAAAAGCTATGGTTATGCATAGCACTTATGCCACTTTAATACTAAGGCGACGACTTGAAAAAAATATCTGTTATAGGAATTTTCATACGTGGAGATGTCCCCCACTTCAATTAATAGCTTTGATAGCTCTTAACAGATTTTCCCTTTGCATATTTCAATCTGGTTTACTGTGTTCAGAAGTGCCTAAAAAGTAAAATAAAAGTATAGCTTCCGGTCAAAAATTTTCTGAATTTTTCGACAAAAATGATTATTTTTTCCCTCCATCTCTCCATTATGATGAAAATCGGAAAATGGAAATTTAAACGTCGATTTCAACCCGTTCCCCATCTTTTTCATCAGATCTGATTCTTTTTCCGGAAAATTCAGAAAATATTCGATCGAAAACCTATCTTGATATTTTGCGCTCATGTGTTGCGCAGTCAACAAAGAATTGGAAAAAAAAACTTGGCCTTTTTCTCATATTATATAAAAATTGTCCAAGTTTTTATTTCTACTCGTAGGCTGAACTGGCAAGGGAGCAGAAATTACCCTGAACGTAGACAAAATTTTCACCGTCAGGGAGGAATTTTCTATGAAGCATGATTAATAAGATCCATACTAAGTTTTTTCATTGACAAAACATTATTGAAAGAAACACATCAGCGAGGCATCAATTCATTGATTCCGAGAGGAATAGTAACGAAATTTACAGTTTTTTCTTATTGGAAACCAGCTTTTCTTGTGAGGAAGAAAAATAGTTTTTTATTCTTTTTTCTACAAAAACCCCAATGGTTTAGAACGTACATAGCATAGTTAGTTCGTATAGCAGAATTTTAAGTGTGAATAACCGTTTTGTATGGTTTAGGCAATGAATCGATAATGTTACAAACCCCGGATCAACTCTCGGAGCTTGATTAATGTATGACCTGCATGTGGAGTCTCACATTCATGTACTATTACGAAAATGAAATTCTTCTTCCTTTTCTTCCCCTGCTGTTTGATGAATTATTGTATTGATAGTTTTGCCCAATTCCAATTATTTCATCTTTGCTCATTCAAAAATTCTAGAAAAGATGATGTTTAATTCTAGGTTCAATTACATGCTCAAGACAGTTTAGGCGTATGAGAACTTTACAAGTTATGCTTACGATCCTTACGTGATAATAAATTATTAGGTTTCTCTTGACGTTATTTGAACGAATGAAGTTTTATTGATCATTTTAATCTGTTAATCCACCAAAAATACTTTACTCCTCCAGGATTATTAATAATAGCATTCGTGTACGAATCGACAGATACGAGAAAAAAAAAGAAAACAAGAGGGATGAGAGAGAATGGTGACAGTTTTCTAGTGAAGTAAGTACTCTGATCTGACTCAACAGATTTCAATGTCTTAAAAAATAAAATATCTCTTGCGATACGTGGAAAGTTGAGCCTCAAACAAAATCGAATTTGACACATGTATACAATATTAAACGTCATGACTTTCTCCAAATTAGACTTACGGCGTTGTACACTCGTCAACTAAATTTGGTGAATAAAATTGAATGGCATACTTCATTTTGTTCACGAACTTGAGTTGACGAGTGTAAAAATTGATTTGAGAAACATGACGTGTCACATCAACGTTTCATGAATGTCATAATTTTCAATAATGAGAGCCGTTATAGGTATAACTAAACCTCTCAGCTGGTATTTTTCATTCCCGACAAGACATTCCTCGAGAGGAAGTGAATTCAACAATATACGTATCTATGCAGAAAAGATGACACCTCCGAGACATAATCACTTGATGAGGGCCATTCATTTCTGATTATACCAAAGTTTCACCTTAAAATGGTGCCGACGAATCCTCTGCTTATTCTTTTCCTTGTATTATTTCGCACGTTCATTCTTTCATTTCACATAGCGTTTTGCCGATTTTAAAATTGACAAATTTCGTTTCTAATGTACATCTGACTTGAAAGTTTTGCCTCAACAAGAAGCAAGAAACGCCATCCTTGATATGAATTTGGTTCTAGGTACAGAATAACTAAACGAGGCAATGAAGATTAGCAGTACAATTTCTGAGGATCTGTTTCTGGAGTTCAAAGTGAGGAAATTTTGGCGCGGACATTTTCTTTGGTTATCTAGCTGTATGAGTATTATTGCGACGTCATAAAGCTAGGTTACCGGAGTTAAGATCCTCGCCATATCAACTACAACGATGATAAAATTGCCTAGAATTAAAAAAAAATTGCCTACTACTCATAGATAGAACCCACGAGTTTTCTTACCCCACGATAGAAATGGTCATTTATAAAAATTAGGATTCTCAATTAACGTTAGTTTTCAAATGTTAGAATTATCTCTATTATTTTGTACTTTTCAATAAGAATTATGAAAAATTATCGCCAAAGAAGCGTACTATAAAAATTTTGCTTTCGGATGAACATCGATTTTATCAACAAATCACGATATCGACTTAACCAGCTTTTGCTATGATTTTAGTGAGGATTCGACATGGATTCGAAGCTTCCCATCATTGGTACTTGGTCGTATTGTAATACAGCGTATTCCTTGTATTATTTTGAAAAACAATTCAAACATAGGTAACACACTTTTTCTATTCATCAATTTTTCCAGAGCACTGCAGATTCCACGCATAATTTGGCTTTTCGTTGCCCTATCATTTTATGCGACAGGATCATTTCTATTGAAGATTGGTGATTGCTTAGGAATAAGTAAAGAATCTGCTTGGGCGATGGTGCATAGAGTATCACATGTGATTGCCACTTTGTGCGGTGAATACAGTAGAACTTTTCATATGGCAACGTCTTTTACGTCAACTGTTAACATAGGGTGACTTCTTCGCATCTCTCATGGCAACCTCTGCGTACTTATTTTCTATCCACCATAATTCATGTTCACGATTAACAAGCTATAGCGCAACGTACTGCTCATTCACGGACTTCCATTTATAATCTCATTCTCCATCGGTGCAAGCTACAAAAACAAGAGTGATTCGAGAAAATTCATGAAAATTATAGTTTTGCCTATTTTTTTAAAAATCGAAGTGTTAACTATATAAAAGAGAATGAATCAAAAAAATTTCTATTCTTATTTGAACTGTTTCGGTCTTAAGAAGTAGAAGATCGAGGAGAAGTCGAGACAAGAGATCGTTTCCGATCCCATCGAGTTGCCATATGAGGAGTTCCACAGTATGGCAGATTCCTATCGATCGAGGAAGAAGCAGACTGGTTTCCCTCGAGTTATTGACTGTATTGATGGCAGACCAGTATAAGTACGATCATTCGGTAAGAAATTTCTGGAATAAATTGATGACAGGGGAACAGTGGTTGACGTCCCATATAAATGTTAGAACTTCTTCCCAACGAATGTATATTAATTATCAAAAACTGCTCCCCCGTTATAAGCCTCCTACTCTACCTCATTCTACTTTCTTTAGTTTCCCGATAGGGAAGTGAGTTTTCATATGCGACACTCATTATGATTTGTAGGAGGAGAACTTTCTGAGTTGTTCCGAAACCAACAGGAATTGTTTTCTACCAATGTCCACGGCACTTCCAATGCTAAGCTAAGTTATTATTCTTTCACATTCGTAATACGAAACGCTCCCAATATTAGAGTGTGTGTTAAAAAGAATTTCTCAGTTTAAAAGGTATAACAGAAGGTTGCTTATTTCTCAAAGTTTCGAATAAATTTTCTACTACAATTTTTTTTTGAAAATTTGATGAACGTGTTTCTATTACGTCTTAACTCTTTTCCAGTAATATTGAGAAAGAAGGAACTTTTAAGATTTTCGAATATGTCAGCTGAATGCCTGTAAAAACTCAACATTAATTCATTTTCACAGTATATTGATTACGTAAACTTGTCTATATCGATTAATACACAATGTTCAAATGCACGTTTAAAAGTTTTAAGAAAATTTCCAATTATTGTATTAAATAATGAAAATTTATGCAGAATTATACTCGATGAGAAATTATTCAGAAATCCTAAATCCTGATTGTAGTATAATTATTTGAATAAGATGAAACCTCATGACTTTCATGCAAATAAAAATAACTTTCTATTTCATCACAATTTGTAGGAATGACAGCAATCGATATTCTGAAAGCACGTGTCACCAAAATGAAGAAAAAAATTTGTGGCTCGATAGATGATTCACTTCCATAAAATTCAGTAATTGAAAAGCTTCTGTACGCCAATATGATGATATCAGCGTTATCCAGTCGAGAACAAGCAATTTTACTTCTGCAACGTTTATCAGAATTGCATGAACTCCTGGAGACGTTCTTTGACGACGATCTTCAGAGTGAAGTTAAATGGGAGATAATTAAATCGACGGGTGATTTGCATTATGAGTTAATGGGGAGAGTTAAGATATTATCAAAAACATGAGCTCATCTGCAAAGGTCCTACTCATTGTATTATTTCCAGAAGATAATATTTTTCTAAATCTATTTGAATTCTTTCAAGTTTCTCCTAGATAGCTTGCGAGATATAAATAATTAAAGTTTGCTAAAATTGTTTGGAAAGGATACAAAATACGTAAAAATTCACCGAAAGTTGTTAATTTACTCGCAATTGAGTCTGTTCAGGTGTTGAGAAAAACCTTTTGTCTGCAAGAATGATGTCTCAGCTATCATAATAAAATTAGAAAAATATGATTTTCCAGATAGTTAAAAAAAAATCATATTCAATAAAAATCCATTTGCTGCAATCTTCTCAATTTAGGAAACAGGACGATTTCTGCCAGAGCGAGCGCAGTACTATCGGCATTTTTTCCCTCAGTCTTCACGTGTGTTTGTTTACGATTTGTTCAGTGATTAAGTATCAATTTTATTCACATTATTCTATCGAACAGAAACTAACAATTCCAATAATGTGCAAAAAATGAGAATGAAAACTGTTCATTTTGAAGGTAAATATGATAACACGTCACAAAAGATGATGGAAAATAATATTGGGTCTCATGTTCGGCAAGCCGCGAAATGCTTTGTAGTTTAGAAGTAAAAATATATGCAAAAGTTCAAAATGATCAAAAATCATAAAATAGTATCTCGCGGTTTAGATTAAAAAGAAAATGAAACATCTAGTCTAGCGAAGAATTATATTTTATAGTAAAAAATGTCTGAAACATTTGACGATTGCCATCAGCTTTTCAAAATCCACGCAAAAGTTTTCAGCCAAAATTCGAAATATTGATGAAGTTATACCACCTCTACGTGATCGACTCATAGTAACGCACGCTGAGCCGCACGTCAGCTACAAACGGCCGGGGAAACAAAAATTGCTAGAATGAGTCGCAGGTCATAAGAAGTGACTAACAATGAGGCCTATGAGGAAGTTGAAGGCTTATTATAATCACAAGAGATAGACGATTAGTGTAAGTATTATTTTTTATAAGAAATTTCTTGTTAAAACTGCAAAATCGTTGTTCTCGAAACAACGTTCTGACAGTCGTGCGGAGTGATAAAAAATTTTCTATCAAACCGATTGGGCTAAAATTCAGAAATGTTATTGTACTCATCAGTAGCTCTGGCAGGTACTAGGATCTTTCTTTTTCGTCTCTAACTTTTGATTTTACAGTCCGTACGTATGAAAATTTCGACCAAAATCTTACAGAAAAATCGTTATAGGAAACTTTTCATAAAAGATTGGAACGTTTCCTATAAGAATTTTCCAATTTCTCATAAGAATGGTTCCAATCTTTTATGAAATAATTTCTACAACGGTTTTCTTATAGAAATTTTCATACGTGCGATTATCACTTAAAAAAACACTTTTTTTCGAAGTCCACCATTTTGCTATTTTTTAACCAAATTTTCTAATCCTAGTACCAACCGGAATGACAAGGTTGCAGAACAATAATCTTTTTTTTTTTTTTTTGTTTTAGATGTCCTCAAGCGGCGAACTCACTCCGCCGAGCCACCTACCTTTTTTTTGAGACGTCCACTTCACTGCTACAAAACTAAAACAAAAAATGGAACAAAAAAAATTGTGCACTCTTAGACACCATTGATAATATATTAAAAAATCAAACCGATTGAATTTTCTTTGACCCTAAAGAAAAATTCCCGAAAAAAGCATTAAAAAACGTGCAAGTTACCAGCCTACGAGCTTAAAAATAAAATTTTCGCAACTAAATTTCATTCTGAAAATCGGAAGAGCAAATTATTCTATCCTTAGCAAACTCTAAGAAAATTATTCCAAATTGCAAAAAAAATTTATATAAGACAATTTGTCAATTTGTCACCCTCCTGATAATTTTTGATAAATTAGAGGGATTTTTTTTTCTCTCAATGAACCCGTTTTTTTGACGTTTTCTCAGATTGTGATGATTATTTAGTTGCGAAAATCCACTTATTAACTGAATATCGCTTTCCGAACAATTACCACTTAATTTTTCAATATTTTATATACATCACGAAATGTCCCACGATTCCGGAAGGTCCAGTAATTTTTACCAAGACCTTTCCTTAATTTTTCCTGGAAATTTTCCTCCGTGTACGAGGTAATCATTTATACGGCGTTCCCATTCTCTGCCACGACAAATTACGTAATTGATGATTCATAGGTCGATTCCTATGAGAATTGTGCTTAGGCCCTTTATTGCGATTAATTACGAAATATTTCGGTTGATAAATGCACTTAATAGCCGTAATAGACATAATGGAATTCAAAAAACACCGATTCTTCCGATTCTCCGAGAAGTATATTGGTACAAACGAACCTCCCTTCAGGAAATATCATTCTCTGTAAATACGAGTGACTTATCTCCCGTAGGTACCAATGATCAACAAATACGCAAGCGAATTCTTCCGGAAGATCGCGTTCAACAAATAGATCATAAGAAACACGCGGGCCCTTATTTGGTAAGAACAATCCCTACGTTTCCTACTTATCGACTCTGTTATTTATTTAAGAAGCATGCAGACATTATCCTGAGATAATGTCATTCTTAGGAAACATGTGTAATCCTTATCCGGAAAACGAGAAGTAAAGAAAAAGCGCTTTATAAGCCAATTTTTGAAGCTATCGGGAAATTCTAGAATCAATACAGGCAACAACTTTCCAAAACCTGGAATCAGTAGATATATTGAGATTTGCATAGGATTTAGTTAAATCTAACAAAAGTTGAAATGATAAAGCCTAGGAGATATAAATGGTTTTCCCTTTTATTCGATCTTTTTTTAAAGTCAAAATACTGTTTATAAATTCCAACGAAAGGATGAAACAAATGTACTCCACGAAGTTGATCCCACAAAAAATAATGGATAAACATCTTACAGAAGTTTGTTCGTAGATTGAAACGGCGTGCGGCGATATTTCCAAAACATGTGTGCCTAACGAATACCGGAAGTACAGTACTATCACATTATCAACTAAAATAATTGTGTTTTTCATTCGTGTTCAATTGGACATAGAGGAACAAAATTTAATCAATTCCGTATGATTTTTTTAAAATCAATAATTTACTAAAATAATATATATATGTGAAAATTACTGAACATTTATTTCATCTTGAATATAATTTGAACGGAAATGAGAGGATAGAGTGGCCGAGAACATTCTAGAACGTTCGAGAATCATCGAGTGTATATAAAGGCGCTGGAAGTTGGCGCGCCTCTACAGAAGTACAGTGAGAGAACTGCTAACGTTGTTACTGCTGAATTTTCAAGAAATATATAAAAAAAATATAAGTGAATTTTCTTGAAGAAAACGTGATTAAGACAAGGTAAATCAAGTGAAATATCCAGTGCTTTATGATTGTTCAAGGATTGAACAGTTAATTCCTCAAGTCATATGAGTTAGAAATTCAATTTTCATTGAAAAAAAAAAAGCACAAGAGAAAAGAAGTAATTTTGAGTATTTCATTTTTCAATTTTGACTATTCGGGAGTGACAATGAGGATCGATTGGAACTTTTATATTAAGATTAATAATAAAATAAATGGAGTAATTTTTTAATTTTATAGTTGAAATATAGCGTCACCATAGCATAAAGGGGTTATTAAGTGCCATTTTTTGAAAGCCTATAGAAGTTCATTTTTCGGCAGAACAATAAATTCCATGGCGCATAGTAGATATAAAATCTATCAGAAAAACGAAAGAATTATAGATGATTCAATAAATTCATTGATTTTTTGTTTATTTATAGTGGGAGAATAATTACTAAAAATTGGTAGTATCATTTCAAGATGCTGATGATATGGATCATGACACAACCACCATCGTTAATAATAACAATAACAATAACAATAATATTGAGAATTAAAAATAAAAATTGTTTGATAGTTTATATTAAATAAATTAAAATTCATTTCAGATGCCTGAGGAAATGGAGACATCAGGGAGCGAAGTGGAGACATTTGCCTTTCAGGCTGAAATAGCTCAATTAATGTCCCTGATCATCAATACGTTCTACTCGAATAAAGAAATATTTTTAAGAGAATTGATATCGAATTCAAGCGATGCCCTTGACAAAATTCGGTACGAATCTCTGACTGATCCTTCGAAGTTGGAGAGTGGCAAAGATCTTAGCATTAAAATAATTCCAAATAAGAATGATCGTACTTTGACCATAATTGATACGGGAATAGGCATGACAAAATCTGATCTCGTTAATAATCTTGGTACTATTGCAAAGTCAGGAACAAAGGCTTTCATGGAAGCGTTACAAGCTGGAGCTGACATTTCAATGATTGGACAATTTGGTGTAGGTTTCTACTCAGCTTATCTAATTGCTGATAAAGTCACAGTAACGTCAAAGCACAATGATGACGAGCAATACTTGTGGGAATCCGCAGCAGGTGGGTCATTCACAGTTCGTGCAGATAATGGAGAACCTTTAGGCAGAGGTACAAAAATTGTACTGCACATTAAAGAAGATCAATCTGAATATCTTGAAGAATCAAAGATTAAAGAAATAGTTAAAAAACACTCTCAGTTCATTGGTTATCCTATAAGACTTGTTGTTCAGAAAGAACGTGAAAAAGAATTGAGCGAGGATGAAGCTGAGGCTGAACCTGAAGAAGGAAAAAAAGAAGATGAAGACGGAAAACCAAAAATTGAAGATGTAGGTGAGGATGAAGAGGAAGAAGATAAAGATAAGAAAGTTAATAAGAAGAAGAAGAAGACTATAAAAGAAAAATATGAAGAGGATGAAGAGCTTAACAAAACAAAACCGATATGGACAAGAAATCCAGATGACATAACCCAAGAGGAATATGGTGAGTTCTACAAGTCATTGACGAATGACTGGGAAGATCATTTGGCTGTAAAACATTTTTCTGTAGAAGGTCAGCTAGAATTCAGGGCCCTTCTCTTTGCTCCACGTCGTATGCCTTTTGATCTTTTCGACAATAAAAAGCGTAAGAATAATATTAAGCTCTACGTTCGTCGAGTTTTTATAATGGATAATTGTGAAGAATTAATTCCGGAATATTTGAATTTCATGAAGGGAGTTGTTGATTCAGAAGATCTTCCTCTCAACATATCACGTGAAATGCTTCAACAGAACAAAATACTCAAAGTTATCCGTAAAAATCTTGTTAAAAAATGTTTGGAATTATTTGAAGAACTCGCAGAAGATAAAGAAAATTATAAAAAATTTTATGAACAATTTAGTAAGAATATGAAGCTTGGTATTCATGAGGATAGTACGAATCGCAACAAATTAGCTGACCTGCTTAGATATCAAACATCGGCATCTGGTG
Organism: Aleiodes sp. PSUC_FEM 10030003; assembly: GCA_018902275.1. Taxonomy (NCBI): domain Eukaryota; kingdom Metazoa; phylum Arthropoda; class Insecta; order Hymenoptera; family Braconidae; genus Aleiodes; species Aleiodes sp. PSUC_FEM 10030003. Next base: position 20,213 of record JABSMS010057445.1, read on the forward strand.
AAGAAGTTTGTTCGCTGAAAGATTACGTTGGTCGCATGAAGGAGAATCAGAAGCATATTTATTTCATCACGGGTGAGAGTAAAGACCAAGTAGCTAATAGTTCTTTCGTTGAACGTGTTAAAAAACGTGGCTTTGAGGTTGTTTATATGACTGAGCCAATTGATGAATATGTTGTCCAACAAATGAAGGAATTCGATGGTAAACAATTAGTTTCTGTGACTAAAGAAGGCCTCGAACTCCCTGAAGATGAAGCAGAGAAGAAAAAGAGAGAGGAGGATAAAGCCAAATTCGAGGAACTTTGCAAAACAATGAAAACTATTCTCGATAATAAAGTTGAAAAAGTCGTTGTTTCTAATCGTCTCGTCGATTCACCCTGCTGCATCGTAACCTCACAGTATGGTTGGACTGCTAACATGGAGAGAATTATGAAGGCACAGGCACTCAGAGACACTTCTACTATGGGCTATATGGCTGCCAAGAAACATCTTGAAATCAATCCTGATCATCCTGTTATTGAGACTCTCAGGCAAAAAGCGGACGCTGATAAAAATGACAAATCTGTGAAAGATCTTGTTGTTCTCCTTTTTGAGACTGCACTACTATCATCTGGATTTACTCTTGATGAGCCCCAAGTTCATGCTGCGCGTATTTATCGTATGATTAAACTTGGTCTTGGCATTGACGAAGAGGATCCATTGCCAGAGGAAGCTAAAGTCGACGATGCTCCTGCTATTGAAGGGGAAAGTGAGGATGCTTCCAGGATGGAGGAGGTTGATTGAAATTCTTCATTAATTTTAATTAAAAATGAGAGCTTGGTCTCTAATAAAAATAATCACGTTTTATGTGGTGATCCATTAACTTCTCCGATTCAACGTTGTTTGTAGAGATAAAATTCTTTTCTCTCTCTCTCTCTCTCTTGCTCTTTTTACATTATTTAAATCATCATTCCCTTCGAGATTTTTCGTTTTTTTTTTTATTTGCTTTATGATTTCGTCAATACAATATTATACAGTTTTTTCTTTTTCACAAATCTAGAATATCCACATGATTATTGTGGATTTGGTGTAATAAAAAATTAAGCAACAAATATTTATTTTATTTGTTTTAATACTATTTACATAAATAAATTTTTCAAATTCAATTTTTAAAAATAGAAATAATAACAATGATTTAATGTGTTCATTCTTTCATAAAAAGGTTGATAGAACTCTCAAATGTAGATAATGCAGGTGGTACTGCGGCAAGTTGATTCCAGAGTGCAATCGCATAAGGTATATGATGCTGTTTCATTAATTTTCTAATCAATATCTTGAAATTTGTCTCAACTTGAGATACATCATGATTAAGAAAGATATTCTCAATTACTTTGTTATAAATTGGATGATGCGGTGGGAAGGACGATGATAAGTTTTTAAAGAATATTTCTTCAAGAATTAGCAGCGGAAATTCCGAATAATCAGAAGCTTTCATTAAATTAATAGCTTCGGAATGAAGAGTTGAATCGTTGGTAGATAATCTCAGAAATATCTTTTCATCGAGGCCAATTTTTTCATCAAATCTCTCGAGGAATTTGCGGAAAACTTCGGGCGATATTAATTGGCCTTTCAAGAGATCCCGGTATTCCTCCACAATTGAGGCATTCTGACATTCCGAATATTGTTTCCTTACGACAATTGAAGAAGCAGCATGCTCAATCATTCGAAGAACAGGATGCTTATCTGCACAAATGAATCTTGATTCATGAAATACAGGCCATTTATTTAGGTGTTTTTTGATAATTATGTAATTATTACTTTTTTCATATTAGAAAATAAATAT
>JABSMS010057446.1:4832-44789 GCA_018902275.1 Aleiodes sp. PSUC_FEM 10030003
ACTTTGGAAAATAAAAGAAGCGCAGAAAACCAAGAAGATAACGATAAGTAACAGAGAAAAGTTAGTGAAATGATGTGCGAATACCTCGTGACCCTGCGAGCGTGACGTAGAATGTTGCTTCAGATTTTCTCATACTTTAAGCTGCCGATGTTCCATGCGGGGGTTCAAAGTATACTACCACTGTATTTTACGATTTTACCAATTTTTAGTATGAACACCTGAAGAATAAATATATATACTTGCATTTAACTCTCGGAGCTAACTTTCTCACCTGTTTTTATGATACCCTCAAGTTCAAAGAAATGACATGAAAAAAACTCAAAGATGGTTAAAGAAATTATCTCTCTCACCTCATTGGTTAGAGCTGTACATAAATGGATCAACAGTCCTTAAATGCAACAAAGAATTACTATCGATGGATGACCGTGACGAAGATGCTAAATGACATAGCCCATCCAAGTTTCAGAGTTGAACCCAGAGTATTTTCACGATTCTGAGAAAAGCTGTGAAGATTCGAACGAGGAAGTATTAATCCCGCGCGATCCCCTGGGGATACACACAGTACGGAGGGGGTAACAAAGTACCCCATTAACTCGAATACTCACGGGCCGGAGGTTGTTTCCACCCTGAGCTTCGTTTCATACATTCTCCTTTCTCTTTTCCTCCAGTTGGCTCGTTTTCGAAATCATCTCTCTCTCCATCTCTTGCCGCCTCCACCTACTTGCATTAACTCTGCAGCTTCTGCTCTTTCTTACTCGTTTGCAAGAACTTTAATACTCCTTTTCTCCCTTTGCTAATCAACTTCCTTTGCTCGTCTCTAACGACACTCTCAGGATTGGCGAACAAGGCCAAGCGGATTTTATTCTTTATTTTTATTTAGCCATTGTCAGTCCTCAGCGATCTTGTACATTCATTTGGCATTTATAGCTTATTTGTGTCATTTGAATAGACATAAAAGAAATTACCAGGGTTAAAATGCTAGTATTTGGAGGTAGATCCGGTCAATTTTATGGGGAACGATTGTCTCCTTTTTTTCCACATTTTTTCCCAACTTCCGGGCGACGCCCCCTTTGTGTAGGGGTCAAGACTTTTTACCCTAACCGATAAGCCAAAAATAACAGATCATCGATAACCTTACGTTCCAATTCCAAGATTCTCCCTATATTGTCACTTGACTTGAGATTTTCTTTAGAATAACACAGACTAGAGTACGATAGAGAATCCTCTTTCTCACGGGCTAGGACATTCAGTATAGTGTGACATCTCCAAATGCCCACTGACACTATTCACCCTCTCTTTATTGCCTGTTAAATGAACTTGCTTCGCTTTTATCGTCCAGAGGTCATCCGGCTTTCCCTTTTTCCAGTATATCCGATTTACGAGGGATTCCTGGATTGGATACCCGTTAAGCTTCAGGAGTGACCTCGATTTTTAGTTATTTTTTGTTCTTTTTTTCCTGTCTCTCTCTCTCTCTCTTTTTCTTTTTCACAAATTGATCCAGTGACCCAAATGAAATGACCAAGTCCAGTGACGATTTGACGTGTTTACATGTTTTACGATGCTTTTACGACACCTAAAAATCAAGCCCGCACATCTTAAGATGCCAGAGTGTCTGTATGACTTGGGAATGGGTGATTAACCCAGAGTGCGGTTAAGACTGGAGAGCATGTAATTAAACCAGCGCCCGCTTAGGATCGCCACTGGCTCATATCTCTTTTCTCTTCATCGTCTCTTTCATTTTCTCCACTGTACTGAGGTAGTCGAACCAAGAAAGATAAAATGAATACCCAACAACGAGTGGAATGCAGTTGCACACTAAAGTGAGATGGAGAACAAAATAAAATAAAGAAACAGAGAAGATGATGTGGAAGTGGTTGGCCCATATGAAAAAGAGAGAAGACAAGTTTACCACGGAGAAACGATTAAAAAAACCATTGAATAAAAAATTAAAAATAATAATAAAATAAAGCAAAGTGATTGAGCGAAAAGGAATATATATAGTGGGTAGAGATGTGGGGTTGCTCTGCCCGGTAGCACTTTCCCAAACCATCGCCATTAATAACCACCGAGATTATACGCTGTTCGGGCATGGTGTGCTGTTATATCGCCGCTCAGTTGCGGGTCCAACAACTTTGGATCGTTATAGTAGAGCATATATACATGTATTCGTAATATAAGAAAGAAAGAGAACTGCGTAACCAGACTTGGGCCATTTAATAACGTTTTACCTCCTGGTTCAGGAGTCCCCTTCTTCTTCCACCCATCCACAGCCCTTCCGATGATTTGATAATTTCATTGGAATGCCAGAGGCGAGACGCTTCGGAATTTGTGCTAGCTGATCAGTATCTTCGTATCGAAGTAAATCAAGTGCTATTGAGAGACGAAGAGGAAAAAATTATCACAGGAAATTGAAAATTTTATTTATTGTTTTATTGAAAATGACATACGCTTGAGAAAAAATTTATCTTGTCATTCAAGTTTTGCCAAGAATAGAAGAATCCTTAATTCCCGAGAATAGCAATGTGCGTTTTGTCCTTGGCATGGATTTACAATACCCAAGTTCTTTGACACGTACTGGTACTACGGGGTTACTCGTTTATCAATCGCACGTTTGTAGTATGTGACATTTTGGCTGAGTTATCTTTCGTTTGTGGTACGGAACGATTCGCATGGCCAGAATACTAAAAAATTGCTACTTGTATTTGTGAATACATATATAATCAATAATGGTATCCAGTCGAAACTATTCATACAAAGTATTATCAAATTTTCTTCTCAATAGATTCGCTTGTCTCTGCTTCTATCAATTTGAAATTTACGAAATTTCAAAAAATTGAGAACACTCCTGGCATTGAACAGAAATTCTCAATAGTTGTTTTGTTTTTGGAGCAGAACTACACTATAGTAGTGAGTTTTGATTGTAAGTAATCACAGAGATCGTTCGCCGATATAGTGTGACGGGACACAAAAATGCAAACTTCAATCAGCCTCTCAAAATCTATTTCCATCACAAACAAACCTCTCTTCCCCCCTTCTCTCGAATAGCATGAACTTAAAAACGGAAGCCAGGACAAACATTGATTTATCCCGAATGACTCTACTGGTGCATTCGGGCCACCCAAAAAACGTCACGTCAATTCTGTCGATTTTCCATTTGTCATCGTACTGGCTATTGGTGGGAAAGGTACATATACTAGCACTTGGATGCTACCAACGTTCCACACATACATATATCTGCATACTATATGCATGATTTTTTTTCATCGCTGCAAAACTTTCTCCCTCTTCCTCTCTATCTCTCTCTTTTATACACAAAACACAAAACTAAAATGATCGGGTTCGGGGAATGCACTACTGCGTGTTGGCGTGTGCGGTATATACGCCTGGCCAAAACCCCAATCCCCGGGAGCTACGATCGGTATGCACGTCCATCCAAGTAGTGGTTGAGTGTACCGGTGTGTGCTATGCCAGTGGCGGTATTTGGACAGCCTGTCGAGAGGTTTGCCATCCTTTGCTCTTACTATCCGTTTTCTCTACTACCGAACACTGACCATCAACAAAACCATACAATACAATATTACAATTCCAGTGACAGTTCGTGATGCGTTGAATTTTTCGTTGTTTTTCATCAACACTTTTTCATTCTCCGGTGACGTTGATATTTCATCTCATGATTTTTTTGTTGTCCATGGTTTCATGACGAACAATCCTCATATTCATTATTAGTATTTGTACTAATCCCCATATTCCTCACAACCATATCGTCGCCGTAGAATCAAAAGGGCGCAAGTGCCATTTTTTCTTGCTGAATAATAAAGGGTGTAAAATTGTAAGAATTTTCAAAAAAAATCCAAAATTTCAGTTTTTAAAAGTTTCAAAATTTTCCAAATTTTGAAATTTTCAGTTTCCAAAATTTTCAAAATTTTCCAAAATTTCGAAAAGTTCAAAATTTTCCAAAAATTTTAAAATTTGCACAATTTTGATTTTTTTTCAAGTTTCAAGAATTTCAAACATTTCCAAATCAAAAAAATCCAAATTTCCAAAAAAAAATCCAAATTTTTCAAAGATTTCAAGATTTTTAAGTTTCAGAAATGGCCAAATTTTGATAATTTCCAAAAATATAATCACAAATGACTTTATCAATTCAGAGCACAGTGATTCAAATAAGGAATGAATGTAGAGGCCCTGTGAAATCCCATATTATTTTTTTTATCCTTTGCATACTTTGGTGCAGCTGCGTTTTAATCCCGACACAAGGGCAATCCCACGGAAGATATAACGTGGTTCGGGTAATAAAGGGATCGAGTTATGATTGGCACGACTGGCTAACTCAATTAACCTGTCAGATAATTAATTTATTCAAGATCCAGAGAATCGATAAGAACAGAAGGAACTCGGATGAAGGAGACCTGATCTTATGGGGACGTGGTGATTGTATAGACGACACAGGGGATTCACTGTGGTGCAACTGTGAACATCCACCTACTCGCAGCAACTCGTTACCCATAAAACTTATGAGCTTTCCTAATGAATTAACCTTGTACTCTAATTCACTCTTACCTACTTGGCAATGAGGTCCGATTTATTGTACCAGGATGGCTTTTAATTATTTTAACATCGTTATTTCTGAATAGACTCAAAACAATTGAATCAAATATTATAACAAAAATAAATGGCTATATAGTAGAACATAGGGCGGTGGATCAGAATGAGACTGTAAGAGAAAAAAAACTTGTTGGCCAGCAGATTCGACAAATTGTGGGGTGACCAACGGTCACTTTCACCCCGTGTCAATGGAAAGAGTCTGAGGACCTCAACCCACGTGTTAGATTTTCTATATTGAGGAGCCAAACGATGTCGATTGAACCCCACCGTATTCTGTGGATTCTCTCGGGGACACTCCTAATAGGCGGATTATCCGTCTGCTCGCGCTTCACTGTTTTTTCTTTCCTTCGATTCTACCCCAATAAGGATAACGAGGACTCGCCCTGGGACCTTTCCGAGTATTCATTGGGTTACATGGATTGGTAAATTGTTCATAATTATGCAGTGATTTATCAACACTGTTGAAACCTACGAGCAGCCATGACAGTGGATTTTTTCTAAATTTCGTTTTCCAACAGTCCAATGATAGATTCTATTGGAATACTCTCGTTCACATATCAAGCATCTAGATAATCTACCCGCTTGACACTGAATAAGAGTCTCGGATCAATCGATTCGGTTCAGCCTATCATGATTGAAGAGTCTGTTGATTAATAGTAGACGGATGTCGAATAGAAAAACTTCTCCTTTGAGCATCATTACTTTGATATGAATTGTAGCTCAAGAATAATAGATTCTCAATTCGCATGGTCACTGTAGGATGTGTATTTGTATGTAGAGCGAGTAAAGGAATTGCTATAACATTTTATTGAGGTAAAAAAAGAGTTGCTTAAACGTTCTATGAAATGAGGGTCTGAACTTCTCCACCGGCTGCAATGAGACAGGAAGAATGAATCAGGCCAAGAAAGTCGTATACGCACTGAACGATTTTCTCCAAACTACCAGTGGTATCCACATAGAAGTATTGCGCTACGGTGGTTCGAAATCCATTAACGCTCCGCGTCCGCACACTTGGAGTGGCTAATAAATTTTATTAATACATTCGTGAAGCAAAAGCAATAACGTCATACACGGGCATTGTGGCCGTGAGGCAAATGGCATCTTCTACCTTCTGGGCGTGAAAGACTCAAAAGTCTAGAGAGAACACTGAGAAAAAGTGGCTAAACTATTAAAGTACGCGTGGAGCGATAATAGAAGGGGCCGTCAGTCTGGTGACGAGTTTCACGGCTACCATTCAAGATACCACAAGCCATGGATATGTGGTAGCTTCCTGAATTCCTGCGTGATCTCACGCTTCTCATTCCCAAGACATTCGTTTTAATTAATCTCATAATTTTCTTTTTCAAAAATTTCAACATTTATGAGATGAAAATGATTAACGCAGCATAAATATTATGGTTATCTGAATGAATCGAGTTTAATAAATTTTCTGCGGTTCTTCACTGTCACCATCCGTTTCCATTAACGGATACGAGTGAAGATTAGAGTATCCCATGAATTTGTACAAGACCCAAACAAAAACATAGGGGAAGGTGGGGTAAAATGGACACTAGAATTGAACGGTTCGCGATAGACATTTTCTGATGATTCCATCGGAAAGCTGAGTAAATTTCAAGTGGAAAACATTTGTAAAAATTAATTTTTTTGATATTTTATAAAATTCGAGTTTTCTGGTCAAGATTTGTGTCCATTTTACCCTACCTTCCCCTATATCTCCATGCATAGAACCTTTTTCGCGGTTCACAAACTAATTTCATCAATTATCTGTCATATACCTTCAATAACTTTTTCATTATTCGGCTGACCACAAAATTAGATATTTTAAACTTATAATTTGAATTGTGATGAAGGGAACAGATGGGAAAAAAAGGTTTACCATCAAGCGTTGATAATTCGATAAAGATTTTGATGTGATCCTCGAGACTTGAAGAATAAGGCGAGTATACGAACCATACCATTATCTGAAGTGGCTACGAAACCGTAGATGGAAGAATGATCGTCTGGTACACGGTTAAGAGGTGAGAGATTCTTGATGTCTCGGTAGTCTGCTGGCCACTGGTTCTTGACCAAGAGAGTGGCTATGACGCGGGAGAGGCAAAGGAATTATGAAACTCACTCATGCTCTACCCTCTCGTATGATATTAAACACTATAATTATTATTTAAATTCCAGTAGGATGGCTCCCGGTGTTGCTGTGCAGAACATCTCCCCCTTCTACAACCACTAACGTTCTTTGCCTCTTCTACGCTTGATACCTTCACTCATAAGTCTTTCTTCCTCATGTGTATCATGGGGGAGAGTCATCCAGCATCGAATGACTTTCAGTGAGAGATACCGGGGACTGGGTGCTTTTTATTCTTGGTTGAAAGACTTCCATCTTTCCTCTTGTTTTTCTTTTTTAAATTGGCCTTTGGGTGGTTGGATGTGCCAAGCGTAGGCGCAATGCAGGAATCGGTCTACCGATCATTCTACCAAGTGAGAAGGGACATATGTGTTACTGAAGATATGGAAGGTAACTGGTGCTTGTGTTAGTGGAACAGAATGCGTTTGTGCTGGACTACCATGGCTACCATGGTTTATTGCCGGGACCTGACCCCATGTAATCACTATAAACTATACCTTCTTCTTCGCCAGAGAAACATATATATATCTACGTGCCCGTATTAGGTGCCATTACGACCGTACAGGAGGCTACACTTCTTCATCTCCTCCTCCTTGTGTTTCAGCCTCCTTGCTGCTTCTTGTTCCTCTGCTTCTGTTTATTTATTCTCCTTACTTCGATTCACTCGAATGTTTATCTGTACTGGTTTATTATCGGATCACCATCAAATGTTTACCTCCATCAATTTTATTTCCACAACTTATTTGATTCATATTCTGTTGAGTACAAAATACCCATTTTCTTCAGTGTCGAATGCAGCGAGAGGGAGAAAAATGGAGATAAAAAATGAAAAGAAGTTGGCGGGATTCACTGACGATGCAAATAATCCTTTCTGCGCTCATGACCGGGGCAAAAACAATACGCGAGATTCAATACCAGTAGCGAAGCGCTCGTGGAAGAAATCGTGCGTTGTGGGTGGGCCTCGTACAAACTCTGGAAATGACGGCACTGCTGCGGTGTGTATTCACGGTCCCGTGGCCAACGGGGACCGTAGCAGTATTCACTATGGGAATGCAATACGTTTATGGAAGACTAACGCATACTGGCTATTTCGATTTAAGGATCTTTCACAATGCAAAGGTACAAAAAGCATTTTGTTTTAAACTCAAATTGTGCCAGATGACGATGATGGAAATGCTGCCGATAGTCAAGATTCTTGCACTTCATTCGCAACCTGAGTCTATTGGGATGAGTCTCGATTTTCCTTTAACTCATGGCGTTTTTTAAAAAATAATATCCATGGTTATCCAGATCAATATTTCAGTATGAACGAAGCTTAACTGGGGGTAGCCTGGTAGCCACAAGCCGGTTAAGAAGATGCCTCTTTCTGTTTCTTTATTCCTTTTTTTCTCTCTGAACTCTGGAACACCACGGACTGCAGGCTTGTTATTATTTATACTATTGTTGGCTCGTGACTTGCAGCTTAGGTGCCTCGGGATGCCGCGCGCGCGAGCTCTTGACCCGCCCACCAGAAAACAAACATACCGTCGGTGCACCGATGCTTCATTGCCGATCTTCTTGGTTAGCTTGTTTTTTTTATTTTATCTGAACCCCCTGCTCCCCTCTTGTATTTCTCCCTGATGGGTTATGAGTACGATGGTGAGACTTGACTGTATATCAAACGTCTGTAGACTACCTCCTAAACGCCTCGATGATGAGAAGCTAAAGTTTCGATGGTCTGGAAAATATTTGACGATTAAGAGGAAAGAATGAAACAGCATGAAAAATTGAAGAGACCAAGGAGAATGGTCCAAGTAGTGTTATGATGATGAAAGTTACTTACGTTTATTTTCCTTAAAAAGTCGTTTTATTTGCCACTACCACGCCTGGACCATTGGCCATGAGTAAAGAGTAATTGATTTTACACAGTCTCTTCTCATCACATTTAATGGTCAACACCCACGCTCAACATCTCTCCAGCTGCACTCTATGTCTCACCAACAATTTTTTGTAATTATTTTTTTATTGTTTCAGAGAAGAAAAATCATATAATCAGCCATTAGATTCATTGGAACTTTCATTAACTTCAAAAGAAAGTGAAAGTGTGATTCACGATATGTTGGAGTTTCGTGTGTGAAACATTTCCTGGTCTCAAGAGAGTCAACTTCTATGGTCAAGCTGTGCTCTAGATAGCTACGCACCACTTAACACTATCAACTGTACGTTATATCAGGTGTTAAAGAGAGAACCGCATGTGGTAAATCCCACGCATGTTTGAGCCACTATGAGGACTGGTGTATCAGGTGTACATATTGAGTGTTATCGCAGACCTAGACTTGATCCGCCCGCAGGTCTTGAAATGTTAATCTCGTACTGTAAATTTCGAATCGGCATTCACTCGTTACGTAAGTTTGAAAAAAAACACCATCCTTCCTTATTGATAAATTAAAAAAAACATATTCTTAAATTTTTCTCTCACGGCAATTATGTTCCTTTTGAAATATATTAACTGAAAAACACAACGCAACCAATCTTATTCTGAAATAATATGCTGTCGATGCTTCTTAATTACCCTCATCTTTCTCAGAAAAGAAAAAAAAGGGAAGAATTGCGGCTAAAGAAAACAAACACTCATTCTGTCCCGGACTCGTCAGCAATAATCGATCCTGAGATCTCTTATCTTCAAAGTATAATTCCATCTTCTTTTCTCTTCAGATGAAACGATCGTTGCGTGATTTTTCAATGATAAACGAGTGAAACCCCCTGAAAACCTAGAGGCGTATGCAACTTTTTAAAAAAGGTTGAAACGCCATTTAACGGACACAACTCCCCAATGCAACTTTGTCATTATGCTCACGTCAATCAAATACTCCCCAGGTTCTTTTGCCGTTGGACCTCTCTTACCTATTGGGTCACACGTCAGTGGCCAAACATCAGAAACTATCATTTATAATCCTGAAAAGATAATATTGAGTGCAGGACAAGAAATCGAATGGAGAAGCAGAGAAGAAATAAGGTATCGATATTTGTGCCAGATAGACCTGCAAATGGACCCGACTGTCTCAATATTTTTTTAGAAGGGTATCTCTTCTCCGGGAATCTCAATAATACTGGGACAATGGACCAAGTCGTATCCTCAATTTCATTGTCGTACTATCTCACATTCATTCTCACTGTAATCTTTCTTACGACCCCCTTCAACAAAAAAAGGCTTTGAGCAGGTTTTCCCAAGATGCGATCAGTCCTATGTATGGGTTTCGTTCATTGAATGGAAAATGTCAAGTCTGTTTTAATCATTCAATCATTTTTTACACATTCAAACTCTCAGTACAACAATACAACCGATAAAAACTTTCTCATAACCTCCCAAAAAAAAAAACACTAAACGTGTGGCCGAAAATACATCGCGGGTGATCGCTTGATTATCACGTACACGCGATCGTAGATCAAATGATTCTTAGGTTTGGCTCTCTTCTTTTCTGTTGACCACAAAACTATCATATCCAATGCATTAAGGTATTCCATTATGGCATTATTATTATTTAACCCCACTTGAGAATTTCTTCAACGTGTGCCAGAAAAAGGGTCACTGTGAGGGAGAAATAGCTCTGACTAGAGGACCTGAACGAAGAAGTAAACCCTTGAGTGCTGAACAGAGATGCACGAACGAAAATAAGAAATAAAAAAGAATCCTCTACAAAGGAATAAAAAAAGGCGCTTGCTAATAATAAAGTACGAAGGAGTGGACCCCAAGTTTGACGCGTAGGCGAATCGAGTGCCTCGCCCTTTTTCTCTCTCCTCCTCTCCCAGCCCCTTTCATCTTCTTATTCTTTCGTTCTCTTGTTTATTTTTTCATTTTCCTTTCTTCGTCTCCTCTCATTCCTCTCTTCCAATATCATACGCACAAGCCCTGTATCACCGCAAGCCTCATAATGCTTTTATATACTGTCTCTGTGTCTGTATCTGCCACACTAACCCATAATTAGAGGTTTTTGCAAATTATATGCGCAAACGTGTGTCCCCTTGGTAAAATATCGGCTTAATAATAACAGTTGGAGAGCACTGGGCAATTATAAACGACCCGCGAGGTGCATCAAGAAAAAGGAACCAAGTATAGAAGAGGGCGACGTCCACTCTTAATCCTAACCAAAGTCCTCAGTCTTTTTCCTCTCAATAATATTCTTATTATTTCTCTACCTCGGGTACTTCATCTGATTCTTTCTCATCACCTTCGTCACTCCCTTTTAGATTATCACGTGGATGAAAGGAAAAAGAAGGTGGATCCGACCGGAAACAACGTGGGTGTCAGGGGCACCACAGAGGTGAATCGTCAGAAATGAAAATAATAAGAAAAAAAAGTTGAGACGAAAGAAAAGAATGAAAGGGAGAATCGGATGTGATTCTTCTCCAACGCCTTTCAGAGTAGTCTCGTAGCTGTGACATTTGACCTGTTCTTCGAAAACAAAAAACAAGTGAGCTATCATAATTTATGAAAATACCCTCAATTTTAAAAAGGAATTATGGCAATCCCATTTTCGTTACTGAATGTGGAAGATGTCGAAGCAAAATAAATGACTTTTTCATTGGAAAAAGCATAACGACCAGAGAAAAGAAACCTCGTTGAATTGTCATGATTAATTTTCAATTAGGAAAAAATTGTAAAAAAACCTAAGTACCATTAAAAGGCCCGTATCTTAGGTAGAGTATGATAGTCATGAAAGGAAGGATCCTTTTAGCAGCATGTCTGTTGATGTTTTGCTCCTTGATGCACATAATTATACAGTCTCGTTTTTCTTAACACACACGAGCGAATTGCCCATGCTATAGGTGATCGTAACAGTGAAAGGTGAATGGTGGTTGTAAGGGGTGCGAAAGGTAATGCGTGAGTAGGTCCATAATATTGCCGCTACTGGTGAGATAGCCTTTTTATTGGCTAATTGGTAATTAAGCCGGGTTAAACAGCGGTCAGCCAACGATTTCTTGTGCGATTTCGAAGTCGTACCATGGTATGCGTTATACCGGCGTTGTTCCGCGAGTCGCTAATTTAATTTGCGGTTTCGTCGCCGTTTCATTCACGTCCTTTAGTTCGTCTTTTCCCTTGCCAACCTCTTCTTCTTCTTCTCTCTTACACATGTGTGTACTGCATTCAATATACGTTCGTATATATTTTTCTGACTCCTCACATCGTAAGGGGATTTACCAGTATCTCTTCCTCTTCTTTTGCTTTTTGACTTTGGGTTTTCATCTCTCCGCCCCGTCTTTGAGTTAGCATCATGAATCCATCGAGGCCTTCATTACCAATGCCTCCTTTAGATGAAGAGAACGATGTATTTCAATTTATTATTATTTATTTTTTATTTGAGAATCTTTATTACTGTAGATCAGGTTTCATCATCTCAAAAAAAATCAAGAGGGGACAGTAATCTTGATACTGTATTCATTTTTTTCAAAAAGTTCAATAGTCGATTGATATTAATATTCAGATAACCGTTGTTCAGATATTTGGCACATACTGTTGAGTAATCTTCGTGAAGGAAGCAAGAATTTGTCATGATTAAATAGTTTGTAAACATATCAATGAGTGGGTGTTCATACAGTAAAAACATGACTTGACCTGTCCCTGAACCTGTCTCAGATAATATTTTTTTCTCCGTTATACTCACCTTCCTTAGGAGTCGTTCGTCATTAGCTACATGCAAAAGAATCAGATTGTAAAAAACGTTCATTCATTCTAATTTCATTCAATAAACATATAATTGCACGTGTTCATGACTTAAAGATGTGTAGCACATTCAAAATGATTAGTTACGTATTTGAATTACGGGAAGATAGTACGTCTCATCCTCAGAATGAAAACGGTACTATGGGCCTCACAAATTGCCCCCTCTACCTCTTTAAATTCAAATATATTCACCCATTCATTTTCCATTCATTCACTCAGTCCATCCCATTCATTCGAGTTCAACTTTTTTTTTCCTGTAGTCTTTTTATTTTCATCTCACTTTAACCCTAAAAAAAAGCGACGGAGGAAGAAGTACTGACCGAAAATCTGACAGCTTGTACATTCGCCACCAATGACTTCACGAAACGACAACTTCGATTAAGAGAAGGCAGGAACCGATGACTATGTTTGTCCGTGACCCCAAACCCATGTATTTCAAAATGATGACAAGGTAGAAAATTTTTGAGGTAAGCAAGGAGGGCTGTTTGTGTTTGTGGCAGCATGTAACCAACGCCAACTGCCTTTGTCTACCTATCAATATTGAAAATTTGTACACGAGCCTATCACTATGTCCTCTCCGGGACACGCGACTCATTCACGGATGGTGCCACACCTCCGAAACTCCTACAAAAAAAATTCAATCTTTTTTTTTACTAGAATGAAATAAAATGGGAAGAGAAAAAAAATTAGTTAGACTCGTGGTGGGATTGTTTCTCGTAGGAGGAGGGCGTGCACGAGGACATATACTCTCAGCTAGGGAGCTTGAACAAGTTCTGAGACACGCGTGAAGACGGAACTAACGTCTTGGGTGGATGTAGGCTGGTTGGTGTTTGTAACTGAGAGAATACAACCGGTCTCTTGGTTCGAGGAGACCCTGAAGTTGAATCTTATGAGGGGAGACACATCCGACGCGCTTTCACCCACGCAAAATTTGAAGGAAATAAACAAGTAAATGGTTGGAGGAAACAATTTTAAAAATTAGAATGGTACTCTTTTGTTTGATAAATAGATTCGTTATTAAATGATAACGAGACTGAAAATGCGCATACTCACCTTGTAATTTCATAATATTTTCTCATATTCCACCTTGAAAAGCTTTGAAATCTGCAAATGGGACATTTAAATTTGTCGCGAAAAAAAGAGAAGATAACGTGTGACGCGCACATCAGATGTTAGGGTAGTGCTACGTAAGACGTAACACACCAAGCAAAGCGCAGTTTTTATACGGACTGTACAACCTATAAAAAATGTATTTGAACATTCTTTCCAGTGCATCCGTATTCCGTTTTTCTATCAGATGCACAATCAGTCATTGTTATTAATAAAGTTCTGCCCCATTGCAAATAAAACCCCATTATGCCCATAGGAACCCCTTAAAAAAATGCAAAAAAAACAATATTCCATTGAAATCGTCAATATGCGATTTGAACCATTTTCAAATAGCCATTAACTGGTGTTGCAACAATTAATTCCAAAGAAATTAATCCCAAAACAGTTTCCTATATCATGCCCTATGGGATCTAAAAATCATCCAATAGTCTAAATTAATATTGCTGTTAATTTTCAATCTACGTTCATCAAAAATCCAGTTACAATTTATTAGACCCGTCATCCAGAGTAGTTTTTACACAATGATAAAATGATTAACTCAAAGATCGAAGTGAATCTCGAGTGTGTGAAAATATACCCTCCTTGAGTTCTTCCCGTCACCCTAAACGAGCTACCCATAAATAACACACAGTACAGCCAGTAGAAAATGAATTATGTATAAATGTAAAAGCTGATGGTAGTTGAAAGTAAGAGAGAGAGAGAGAAAGAGAGTGCTCCGTGATTTTGGAATTTCGCCATGTGGTATCTGTCGATCGTAATGATGGGTAATTACTCGAGGTGATTTGATGCCGCTGTATATTTCTCTTCTCCCTATTCTAACTTTTATCCTCTTCTTCTTCTTCTCCCTAATTTTTGCCCGCGAATTTGCTTTTGATTAGTCAATATAACATGGTTAACTGTAATGACTAATCGATATAAATTCATTATCAATCTGAGTATCCAGCTTTCATTCACTATCACTGCGAAACTATGAGAGAATAATGGGGTTATAATCTCTTTAACAAATCATAATTTCGCTTCTTCATCATCATAGATATTTCCTAACGCTGTGAAATTTAAGTTTCGTGGTTGAAACGAGATTGGAGAAAATGAGAGGAAGAAAAGTTGGTTGTGTTTTCAAGCCAGTGGTAGAAAATGCTGGTAAAGAAGGGTGGCATGCACGAGTGCTGCTCTCGATGGAAAAATTAATAGAATCATTTTGCTGAACTGCTTGCTACATTTTTTCCTCCTCTCCCATTCTTCTATTAAGATTCCTTGCAAGAGGGAGAGACAGAGAGAGAGAGCGAAGAGAAATGTGCTAAGTGTATAGAGCGAAACGAAATGGAATTGGATGTATTAAAGTACTTGATCTTACATCAAATTTTATTATCAAAAAATAAACGAAGAGCAGAAGATATAAAAAAGAGATTTTATAATGAAAGATATTGAGTATGAGCTGAGGTATGTGAAGTTACTGTATAAAATTAGCACAAGAAATCGTGACATTATGTAACACCTGTTCCTTCAAGTACATGAATCAAGAATAGTTTCGCCAAATCGTTTTGCATCAATGAGCCAATTATTTTTACCAGTCAGTAATAAACATTTATTTTTTTTCTTCCTCACAATTTTAATGGGAAACTGAATCCATAAGTTTTTACATTTTCTGTGTGTATACGTGTGTAGAGAACTGGAAACTACTTTGTGTGACAAGATCGCGTCGTAAAAGCCATTCACCAAGCGATTTATTCACGAATGAGAGTTGGAAGCAAAACTGTGCAAGTTGGTTTGGTTGCATCGTTTGGTAGAATTCTTTATACGACTTATCGGGAGAATAGGGTAGGATAGAGAAGTATCATGGAAGAGATGAGCGTAGGTAGACAGCAACTATTTTAACTCTGCGTATGTACATATAGATATATACGTATAGTTGGGACATAAAGCTAACGTCGAAAATGGGAAATGATGATTCGAGACTTTGTGACGAAGTACATCTATTTGAAGGCATGACCCCGGAAATGTATAAGATGCCGGTAGTACTGCTAGTCTTCTTCATCCACGTCTTCGTCTCGTCAATTTCTTCTTCTTTCTCTTCGTTTATGATGATTTTTTCCTGAAGAATTCATCGCGACTATTATTCTAGTACTATTACACCGGCGACAGCTGAAGAAAGAACGTATTATGACTCCTCTCGGATACATTTGCGGTTGGACCATCTTACATTTCTTTTGTTTCTCATATTCTGTACCTTTTTCGTTTCATTTTCTTTCTGTTCTCGAAAACGAGTAAAATGAGAGAATCAAAACAACTGTTCCCCATTGTTTCTTATCTTTGCCATTCATCTTGGACTTTCATTTGGAGAAAAATAAAATAAAGGACTATTCCCTTTTTCTTCCTACTATTTAGAAACAAGTGTAATTTAGAAAGTTCATCTAAATGTCAAATGAGAGTGAAAAATTTTGTCTAAAATTATTTGTTTTTTCTTCTAAATTAGTTGATTACTTCCCTTTCACCCTAGAAAATTGTCTTCGTATTCATTCTGGCTTTCTCGGATACATGTGTTCTAAGATAATAAGGGTGAAGAAGGTCCTGTTCCCTTACTTGAAAACAAAAGCAATCGATTATCCAGAAACTTTTAATAGAAAACTGTTGGCAGACTTATTATACAAGATGTTCGATTTTACGAGGATGTTACTAGGTAACACACCACTCACCTCGACGTTTTACGTAGGTTTTCTCTGTGCCAGACACAGTATCCATTGTCCAACAATTTTTTTCCCCTCTTTTCTCTTTACCACTGAATATTTTTTTTCTGTTTGTTTCAATTGTCGCCATTCATTTGTCTCTCTTTCTTCTCTTCTTGGTGAACTGAAATGTTCTCTCTTGTTTCTCTTTTGCCATACAAAACCATTTACTCGCACACTTCTCTATTCCTTCAATATGTGTTCGTCTCGGTAACGCACCTCCATATACGGTCCAACACGGGGGTCGTTATGTTTTATGGCTAATTGTTTTATTATCTTTGACATATTTCCAGTTTACAGCCCAGTGTCGCTGTTGTTGTTGTTGTTTGGTTGTGTATAGCCCCCGACGTTTTGTTTCATGGCTGTCTATTGTGGTGTGATGAACATTGCATTTATGTGCAACACAATTTTCTGACCCCTTCAGGACCAAGTGCGTCCGAGGAGATAATGTTGAATCGCTTAAATGGAAAATGTGCACTTTAAGCCGTGGGAATTGTTATAGTTCATTTAACGGTTATTTGAGATCATTCAATCAAGTCATTTGAAAAATAATAGCTATTATTTCTATTAAGGACCAGGTACTTTGTAATTGAGACTAATGGAATTTTCGTCGATGCAATATAAGCTATGCTATCGATTAATTTCCACAAGTGTTCCTTCCATAGATATCTTTTGTTATTCACTTTTCCTGACAGATATACAAATGAGGTTTCTTCTCTCAATAAATGGCTGTTAAAAAAAAGTGTGACACTGTAATGACAGTTTGACTCATAGATCGATGTTTTTTTTCTATTTAAATAGATCGATGGTATGACATTGATTATTAGGGTTGATACGAGTGGACCCTCCTCTATGCATTGATGCTCAGAGAGAATAAGAACGTCACTAAGATTCCTTCACGAAAGCCGGGTGTGCCAAAACTGTCCTGTGCGCGCATTCCAACGCCAAAAAGACATTTATCACCACCCTATACCAACTCGGTCGTATACCAATTGAACACTGCACCACCTTCTTTTCCTTCATCCTGATGGTCTTTCACTACTTTAACTCGCACACTTACATATATGAAGAATTGAGGCACGCGTTTTACGTCGAAATACACGACGTTGCATGGACAGACACACACGTAATCCAAGTCGATGATGGTGGCAAGGGTAGAAAATTCTTTTTCCTCAGAGGTATGCCAATATATATCGCCTTCCACTTGTCTTCGTTTCCTTCTTTTTCTTTTTTCATTTTTTTCTCTCTGTCGATCTTTGGAGGCTCTGTGGCCGTTGGTGTTTTGGTCCGACGTGGAATACGTGACGCCTCGCAAGAATGCGTTCTATATAACCCCTATGAGCGAGCCACTCGATCTCCAGAATCAGGGGAGGGAGGTCAAGATAAATAATACCAATCTTAAAGTTGGATACCCCTCGATAAACACGATTTGGCATTTGGAAAATTTTACTTCTATTCTACGATATGCCTCGTCAACTGCACCTCTTTCCCAATATATTCTTAATATGTTTCGGAATTTCATTCTAAATTAAACCTTAAAGCGAATGATTCTCCTCTCATAATTCGTAAATTACTATGTTTCTTAACTAAATATAGGAAATTTGATGGTTTTATTAGTTGCCCACTTTTTATTTGTTGAGGTAAAATGGCAAGGATTTTTTTTCCTAGAGTCAATTCTCAGATTCCGCGAAGCAGTTAGTCCTTCCTGGTAGTGGTTATAACAAATGTCGATGATGGCTTTGAGCAGACCTGGGTGTTTCAGTACTAGCCAGTATAGGTAAAATATCAGTCCCGGTCAGAATATGCACAGAGTTGATCCATCTCTATTTTCTCCTTTTCCCGTTGAAAATCATATAAATCAGTGCCTATTCCTGGTATGACGCACATATAACATCATAACGCCAAACAAACCGAGCTCTCCATATAACCACGAAGGGTCGATGCTGTATATTTGGCCACGGGGTCACTTCCACATAGATCATTGCCATGGTGTCACCCTCAAGTCATCTCTTCCCCACTTTGTCCCTAACTCTCTGTAGTACTTCCGCATTTCTCCATACTCTTGGATATCTGTAGAAAGAAAAAGTGCCCAATAAAGTCAAAGGTATATCATGAAAATAGACATAAAGTATCGCATTTGTTTCCATATATTTTTTTATGTAGGTAAAAGAATAGTAAAAATATTTTCAATAAAACTAATGAAATGGGAGGATTTTTCCGTTTGATTGATGCTCTATCGACAACTTATAACCCACGGGCAATTGTGTAATTAATTATTCATTCAAATTATATTCACCACATCATTTTTTAATGTTCCAACACAGCATGACTTGCATATTTATGTAAAGTTTGAGGTTGGACCAATAGAGGGCAGTTGGTCTCACAACCACAATTACAGTAATGTTTAGGACCAAGAAACTAACCTCAACACTCCATTCTGCTACGAAGGGAAACTTTCAAATCTAAACCTGATACAGAAGAGGGCATATTGGAATAGAACATGGGGAGAGCAGAGTAACGCAACCGATGTTCACTTATTGGTGGCATGTCTGGCAGTATGGTGCAGAGTGTACGAGAGCCTGATACGTAAACGTGAAATGCCCCAGTGTATAACCTATTTCACTCTCGCACATGCACAAGCTTCCAAGAGATTGCCGCTAGGGGATCGCTTTACCAATGTACAAGCATCGTTGTAGTTTTCCACGTAGAAAAAATAGTGAAGGAGGGTTAACTCATATGTGTGTGCATGAGAAAATTCCTTTTACGTGTAGGCAATTCTCTCGCTTTACGCTGGAAAAAGAAAGGATATGGGAGGGAAGAAAAACAGGTGGCGCCTGAAAACCACGGCTGTGGCTCTGTAGCTGTCAAATATTGCGGTCGCTTTTAAAATCGATCGCTATTCCCCGATTCCCCCTGCACATCTCCAAAGCACGCACACAATTCTGATGAAGATTTACACACGCACGTGCGCACGTTTTTTCTTTACTTTTTCTTTTATTGATGTAGTTTTGGAACATTGTGGAAATGAGTGAAAAATTGCTTGGAAGATTTTTTTTCAGAGATTCTCAATGAATTCATGGGTAGGACAAGTTTATATTGTAATTTATGAATTTTTCTGGAGGGTTTTTTTTTTTGAAAATTTTCAGGTGTCAAGTCAGTATATTTTTCCAAATCTGCACATGAATGCTCACAAATTGAAGAGAGAATAATTTTGTATTTTTTGAAATTTATTTCCTAGATTCCACTAGCTGTGAACAAGTCATATACATTTTAATTGAATCATCTAAAATGTATATATAAATACTAAAAATCAAGAATACCTAACCTTGGGAGAATTGTTCAAATTTACATCGTTGGCTCACTTATTGGATAATTTAAGATACGTTACATCCTAATTCACAGGTCAATTATCCGGCACTACGTTGGTTTCTCGGAAAGGCTTGTTGTATGAGACAGAGAAAACGCGCATCCCCTTAGGTTGAACGCACTAAATGGAGGTTTGCTTGGAGCACAGCAGCACAAACTCCTAGAGAGAGCTTTTAACTCGTTTGCACGGCGCGACCGAATATATATATATATACATATATATGCAGGACAACCAAAAAGGAACCAAAAGGGGACGATCGACCCCTCGAGCTAATAAACTTCGCTTTCCTCACGCGAAGAGAACCTTCTCCGCAATTAACCCTTTTCGCTTCCCCACCTCCTGTTTTACAGTTGTTTTTTTAGTTCCTTTATTATCTTCGCCCTTTTTTGAGGAGTCTTTCATTCACTTATCTCATTTTATTTATATAATTTTCAAGGTACAACTTTTATAAAATATTTTGCTGCAAAGTGCATATTGAATCATGAAAAAAGCAATTTCAAAACTTGATTCATTACTAGAGCCAAGTTCATTTGAAAATTCGAGTTACTTTTGAATCGATTACGCAAGAGGGGAATAACAGAAAGGCATTCATCGTCGATTATACATTTACCGACATTGAAACGCTAATTATTTTCACGCCCGCAAGATCTCCGGGGATTGTGGCATTTGGCTTTTTCCCTCATTCTCGTTTCTTCTCTCACACTCCCTCACTATCTCGCCACTTTTACTTCTGCACTCCCGTTTCTTGGTGATGGCTCCAGACACGTAATAACACGTTATACGTAGTGAAGAGAGGTTCTTCTACACGCGGCCGCCCCCAGGGGCCATTCACAACGATTCCAAAAATCGCAAAAAAAAAACAGAAATTAATGAAAAGAAATATGGGACACACTCTGACATGCAGAGATGGTTAAAAAAGAAGTCGCGCGAAAGGAGAGACTTATATACACAGACTGTGGTTTCATTAATGACCCCTAATCTCTCCACAAAATGCTATAATTGCTTGAAATTAACGACAGAACGTAGGCAAGTCACGTGGACAGCAATAATCTAGGATGAAGAATGCTTCATTTCACTTTTTTGAAAAAATAAAAAAAAAATTAATAGAATTATGCACGAAAAGTTGAATACAGAAGTTGAAAGTTGAATATAATTAAAATTATCTGCAGCTTCTACTATAATACAGATTATTAAAGAGTATTTTTAGTTTATTTGAGTGAAGAAAAATGTTAAAAGCGTAATTGGCTTTTTCTTGGAGAGAGGATGTTCGAACACACTTTGGTATCAGGTGTTTCATGTTTTGGGGCGTTATTTCGCGAACCTCAAGGATTTGGTAAATAATAGCCCTTTTCAGCTGCATTATAACCCATTCCACTGGAGAGAATTCGACCGCAGGTATGCATGGTATTTTGAAGAGATGGGTAACCGGAAAAAAAAAAGAGAAAAAAAAGCTACAACATATTTTGAATTAGTGGAAGTAAAAAATAACAGGAGAATCAATATTTTGATATGACATATTATGAAAAAGTTTACGAATTTTTAACACAAAGAATTATTATACGGATAAAAAATTATCATTGAGGAGAGGTTATGTAATTTGGCGCATTAAATGTAATAAATTTTCACTTTTCATATTTATGTATACTTTTTTTCTTCTACATTTTCCTGAGTAAACAACAATCAGAAGAGCTGGGTACATACTTTCTTTTGTCCCTCAGCTACTTTTAATCTGCGGAAAATGGTACTCGCAAGCTATCCCAGAGGAATGGAAAGATTTGCAGAAGCCAACATGAATACGCGATAAGAGCCAGTGGATGAGGTAAAAGGGGAACCACGGACACTACTCTACGTAGCATAGTATATAAGCGAAAAAAAAAATAAGTGGGACAGGTAACCGCTGCGATAAAAGCGAACGACACCTGAAAGTTATGCGCGAGCACGCACTGAGTTGACTCAAGGGGCTCTCTTCTTGTAGATGTATGGAAAAAGAAAGAGCATGAAGAAATTTCGAAAAAATAATAGAAAATTGTTAACCGCGAAACAACGTGGATGACCACATTGACTCATTCGCAATGGAAAAGACAATTTCTTTCATCGATTCGCATGCCACAGAGGCATGTTTCTTCTACTGAACTGGCCGAATTTCGAACTATGAAAAGTTTTATCCATGAGAGCAAGTCAACAAATTGTGATCCTTTGGGAAACGAATTTACATATTTATCTGAATTTTTGACTCAGCGAATACGCATTTCTCAATACGGCTCTGTACGTTAAAAAGTGTTGTAATGGTTTGATGCTCGAGGGCGTGGAGAGAACATGAAAAACCCTATGGCAACTCACCACGAGTTCTGACGCGCTTTCGTTCGTGCGACAGCGAGTCTGAATGACGCCTCGTTAGCCGTTTTCTCCGGCGTCTCTCTGGCCCGACGACGCGTCACACTCTATCGTTAGATATTTTTTTATCCTTTTAACGGAAAGGAAAAAAGAGTAAAGGAACTGATGAAGAGAAATTCACGAAAAATTAAATCTTAAATTCTATGTGGAAGCATTGAGTGAGAATTTCATTTTTTAGACCACATTCTGTGGTGAACTGACAACTTTGAAATAGGGAAATGGTCCTACAATTTTTCCGTAATTTTTATCCTACGACATAAAAGATTTATTTTCAGTTAACGGACAAATGTATGTATATATACTATGCAGGAAGGAAAAAATATGAAACGAGATTGAAGAATCCATGGAAAGTCTCTTGGTGACGTTTACATGATTCAAAGTTTGGGTCGACGATAAAACTATGCGAAATGAATAAGGATAAAAAGAGAAAAGGACAATAGAGTGAAGGGGAGGTCGACTGTTGGAAAACCACGAATATTACGTATTACCGCACGGTAGTGAAATCTTATTTATGAGAAGCCACTGGACCCTACCTACATCGTTCTAATATTTTACCTCTTCGTTTGAAATAAGAATTCATATTCATAGTTCTTGGCTTTTGTACAGGAAAATAGCCACTAACCATTGTCATGGTTATTCAAGAAATTTCCCAGTTTCTTTAACGACCGAATGAAAAAACTTCATTAGAATCACTTTTTGCTGACACAATTTTCTCAAATGATTCATCATGTCATAGTTTCTGTCTGCAATAGTCCTTCGCATGAGAATCAAATAATCTCAGAGTTTGCTTCTTTTTTTTACTAGGGCAATTTAGTAAAGTTTAATTTCCTACAATATGATCATAAAAGAAAAGAAAAATTTGTCTGAAACCCATATACCCATCAGCATGAACCATTTCCGGTGTAGTGGCCATAAAGCCCTCCACCCATTTGCTGACTCTCAATAGTTCCAAGCCACATAGAAATAACCGTGCAAGCCATAGAGGCCACCCATGGACCCATCCTCCTTCGCCGAGTTGTGTCGGCGACCTAAGCGGCTCACACCGTTGTGCGAACACGTACAAGCAATTATTATTATTTATTACACATTTCAGAGCCGCCACCACTGACTTTTCTCTCCTATTCCAAGCTGCAAACTCTTTTTCTCTTTCACCTCATTCTCTCATATTGCTCTATGTATACCTTTATTTTCAATGATATCCCATAGACAATCACGCGCCAACCAACTGCCATCAACCTTGCGTACCTGTTACGTTATATATATGTCTCCCCAGATGCTCACTCAGTTTCTTTTCTCCTCTTTTCATTAACAAAAAAATGAACCTGAGATAAACAAATAAAGTAGAAAATAAAGAGGAATGGTATTTTGAATCAACAAAAGACGCATCTGCGTCGGTGACATAGGTTTTCGCCCAGTCACGTTTTCGAGCTGCATAGAGAGAATAAAAAGCGACGAAGACAAGCCTCGAGGGGAATCCCCGGATTGAAACAGAGCAGAGAAAAATTGTGGTATTGCTCAACCGGAAATCTTCAGTATTAAGATCCGATTCAACGTTGAACGGCTTTCGATCTGTATTAAGGATTAGGGATTAGAGTTTCGTCTCGGTCGTAATTCCTCCATCTACTTCAGACATTTTAAAACATGACACTTGAATTACAGCTCGTCCAATTTTCAATTTAAAACCTTATTCAATGATTGAGACTCAGTCTGAATAAGGAAAAATATGTTGATTAATCTACTCTCATAAAAATATCGCAACTGCTCGTTTTTTCTCGTGGTGATTTTTATTACTTTTCTTAGTCGAAGGTAGCTGACCTTGATACGCAATAAATAGTGATCGGATATCATGACATTTTCGACCCCTGTCCGGTAGCCGTGAACTCAAATTGTCACCTCAAAACCCGGTGGGATGTGGTGTTTGTCCGGGTGATGGGTCTGAACGTGTTGGTTTGTTCATTGTTTCACGATGCATTTATTCCTCGCTTCGGCTGGTCGCCTTTCCCGTATATATACTATATAATACCAAACTGTGAACGACTTCCGTCGTCGGGGGTCACCTCGGGCGACAGGATATCGCTCGTCCAAATGTTTCCCGCATTTATTGTCTTCATGCTAATTCAATAGAGTCGATGCATCGATGTTTTTTTTTTGTTTTTATCCGCTTAGTGCCATCGATAAACTGAAAACATTTGGGGTTGAAGGTTGAGAAAACACAATTGTTTTCGATAAAAATTGTCGAAAAAAATGTTAATTCCTCAATTTCCTGTTGGATATCAAATAAATTAAAGAATAAATGGATATAGAAGCGAGAAAATTAGACAAAATTCGAAATGCTGTTTGTAACACTTTGAAATTTCCGAAGGAAAGTTTTGAAGTTTATTCGTAAGAAGTCTTACTCTCCTCCCGAGATTTCTACGTCTTTCCCTCAACTTTTCGTCCATCCTCTCAAGAATCTCCTAACCCAACTACATAGCTTTAGACCAACCTTCTATACGGAGACGTCCTTAATAAAGCTAGGGACTTTCTTTCCACGCTGCATTAACCCGAAACGTGACCAACCAACCGTTAGTTAGTTCTCGCGTTTTGTCTATATCACCCTTTTCCTACCACTCAATTTTTTTTCCTCACACTTCGGCTGAATCGTTTCCCCCTCGAACTATGCCACCCCATATATCATTTTTAAAGAAAAATTTCACATTTTTCACTTTCTTCATTTTAAAACGAAATGAATTATCATTATAAAGTTCTTGCGGTCTTCATGCTGTAGGCGGAGACTTCTCAACCCTTTTTCTCACCCACTTGCGTTAGAAGGGTTGGTCCCTGATGCCAGGGCGGTACATTTCATGGAGATACCGCCATGTTAATCCACCGACAGTGGCCAACTGTGAATATTGTAATTATATTAGGCGAGAATATCCCCACAGACCCTTGGAAATTTAGTTCTGCAGACTAAGACTCAGATACTTTAGTTTCTCCACACCATTCCATTTGACGATTTGTTTCCAGTGATGATTAATGAAACATTATGTCTTTCCCAGATCTCTAGTCCTTCTTATCGCTCGTTTTTTCCAATTACACAACTAAATTTTCATTTCATTAAAGTTTTTATATCCTTTACAAAAAATTCAAATGTAACTTGGCAGTTGGATATATTTTCTTGAGCCCAAGTCTTTGTTTCAATGGGGAAATTTTTTCAGAGACTGAATAAAGGAGGAAAAAAATCTAAGAAAACGAAAGAAGTGTGTAGGATAGAAGAGAAGACGAGGTAGTATTGATCCTCACTTGTGCCGAGTAGCAGTGGCCCAGCCTAACTCACCCCTTGTCCCCGTCAGAACCACCACCTCCTTCCACTTTTCTCCTCTCTTCATGTCCCTCCTCCACCTCGCTTGTTGTGTGTGCTGCATACCAATTTGCTTGATTTTTTTTCTTTTCTTTCCCTCCTCCTTCTTCTTTACTTCATCCTCTCCCTTTCCTCTTTCCTCTTTGTATCCCGTGCGCTCGTGCGTCCGCTCTCGACTTCCTGCCTATCCTTATACAACAGAGAAAAGGCCACACGCGTCCTCTTACCCACATGAGTGTGTAGAGTGAAGGAATTTGCCTCGATATAAGAGAACCTGAGGAAAAACCTGATATCGATATACATCGTTAGAAAGCGGTGCCTAGCTTGCCAGCTTCGGCGTGTAAGCTACTGTTTACGTCGGTGGGCTTTGATGCGGTATATCTTAGAGCGTATGAAATTGAAAAATAAATGCAATCAGAAGAAAAAGTGGAAAGTTCACTGAATTATTTTACATTTGTTGAATCAACTCGTTCTCCATAGTCTATGAGTAAAAAAAGTAATTAACGAATTTTATATTTCAAAGAGTCGTTGAGGGAAGAAATCGGTTTCGATTCTTTTCTTTGTTTCTCTTTGCTGCGACGAGAGAATAGAAAGAAAATAAATAAAAGTTGGAAGATAGAAGAAAGGTGTAACAGTAGAGTACACAGAGAAAGACGAGGGAAAGTAGACGGGATTTCAACCTCTGAGATAAACCTGGCCTCGTCTGGAATCTTCTATTAGCAATTACACTTGTAATTGTTTCCTGCAATATGCATGGAAATAGTGAAATTATTTAAAAACCACCCTTGAGATACTCACCCTTACTTCTAAGGAGTGGTTACTCCGCGAAAGGACTCGCTTTTTATCTCTCTTATTCCCTTTTGCCTCTTCTTATTCTTCTTTCATTCCTTATATCCTCCCCCTCCTCCTCATCACCCTCATTCTTCTATCCCTGGTCTTTCTTCGAGCTTCAAAAATTCCTTCTGAACCTCGAAATCAGAATCAACGACACAGTTCATGCTTAATGGACCGGACGGAGTATTTATTTCAGTTGGAAGCCGAAATCGTGATAGCACAGATAGCATCTAATACATCAATTGAATACACGAATACACTTTCAACAATTTTGTTGTATTTTCGTGTTTAGTTTGAGACGATTATAAAAATTCCACCAAACAAAATTGGAAAAAAGCTCACAATCATGTCTATAAATTCTTTCACGTTTTTCATCGGTTTTCCATTGACTTTCACTTTATCATTTTCTTCCTTCAATATCTCAAACTTATATCAAATTAAAACTCGTGAAAAAATGATGAATTTTTTTTTCCTCTCATCAAGAACTGGTTTTTCTTGAATTCGAACTTTACAAGATAG
This sequence comes from Aleiodes sp. PSUC_FEM 10030003, assembly GCA_018902275.1. Classification (NCBI taxonomy): domain Eukaryota; kingdom Metazoa; phylum Arthropoda; class Insecta; order Hymenoptera; family Braconidae; genus Aleiodes; species Aleiodes sp. PSUC_FEM 10030003. The sequence goes on from JABSMS010057446.1 coordinate 31,548, forward strand.
CGCAGAAGTGGTATTATTTCCTATCAAACTTTGCTAGGCGTGATAATGTACGTGGCAAGCGTAAGGATGTCGGGGATCTCGACTCAAAGCACAGACATATGTGTTTGTATGTGTGTATGCGCACTCGAGAGTCCGGGATCGAGAGGGAAGTCTTTGCGTAGCACGGTGGCCATTGCATTATCATAACCGCATTCTCGCCGGTGTGTGGACCCGTGGACTCTTCATCTTCTCTTCTCCAATCTCTATCTTTTTTTTCTACCCTGCCACTGCAATATCAGGTACACATTTACTTGGACTCGTACCCCGAGAGTCATATATTTTATAGCCATGATTTTGTCCTATCTCTTTATCTATCGCGGAGGCGGAAGTAAGAGTGAGAGTATTTCAAATTGACAAACTGAGGAAATTTTCAATAAAAAATATGTGTGGACATTGATTCTTGGGAATTTTCCGATGGTTCTAATTACGTAGAGCAAAATTATTCAAACCAGCTGGAAAGCGAGCACATCTCCCATTCATTTGGATTTTTTCGAATTAATTAATGATTATTTTCAATTTTTTATTCTACGACAATTAGGACTAGGGACATTCAGAAAAAGCTCATAATTTCCCCAAATAAAATGACTTTAAATCGGTGGAAATTTTCAAGTAATTGTAAACATAAAATTTCAAATGGTTTCATCGGAATGTCCATCTTCCTCCACTTGCCCCAGACTTTTTTGATAATTTTTTTTTTTCGAGTATTTCAAGAAATTTCTTAGAATGTAAAACTCTCGAGGTCTCAATGTATTTCGCGTTGTGCAAACTTTTAGAGACATTTCCGTGTGAATAAAAGAAAGAAAAAGGTGAAATACAAAAAAAAGAAGAAAAATAAAATAAAAACGAAAGTTCCCTTTCTACTGTGCGTTTATCCCGCAGGAAGCCCTCGGAGATCCCGGGGTTTTACCGCAAGGAGTACGTGAGCACACTCGGTAGAGAAAATTATTCATGTATGCAGAATTATTTCAGGAAACGTTTGAATATAATACCTGAGGGTAGGAATTGTGGAATGGACCGATCGAATTGTCGCGCGTATTTAAAACATTGTTTTCTTGATTTTAGTGGAAAGAAAAGAGAGAATAACGATGACGGGGAAAAAGAGAGAGGATGTGAAAAAGTGAATGAAAATCGGAAGGGAATTGAATACCTAAAACTGGACAGAAAAAGCAAAGTAAATGATGAAATAATTTATTTTAATTTTCGAATCACAGAAAACTAATTTGTACTGCAATTTGGATGCTGAAGAGAAATACAATAAAATCAGGTGAGATTCATTGCCGGTCACGCAACAGGGGGTAAATCGAGATCTTGGTCAATCAATCTCGCCAGTCACCATGAGCCACTATTCGGGAGATGAATTGTATTTAATATATCATTGGGCTCAGGTCGAAGTTTTGACAGTTGTGTTTACAATATAGTAAAGTAAAATAAACAACGAGTGTTTTATGTTTTTCAATTTAGAAGTTGAAGAAATGAATAGAGAAAGTGATTGGATGATTGTATTCCTCACATTTATTTTTTCTATTCACTGATTCTTAATTTACAGGACGTTAATGAGCATAGAAAGATATTTATGGTGAATAAATTTATTCACTTCAAGAAAAAGAAGTAAAGGAATGAAAAATCCTGGGAAAAAAATTGACAGAAGTGAAATTTGTTTCAAATGTTTCTTTTTTCAACCGTAAAAAATGAAGTAATGAAAAATTTCACCATCGAAAAAGCAAAATGAAAAGATACGTTACATGGAGGCTCGCTCGTTAACGGTATATACGTTGTACGCGGTATGTGGGGTATATACAATGCGAACGACACCCAGAAACGTGTGCGAGGGACATACAGCATGTCACCATTCCAACAGAGTGAAATCAACGTTTTTCTAAACGCTTGACTGAAGAAAACCAGCCAGTATATAACCACCACCAGCGCCACCAGTATTTTCTACTTAATTTTTTTCTTCAACTTCTTCTTCATCTCTTTCTCATAGCTGCACACCTTCTTTTCACATTACCGCTTTCCTTGGTTTGACCTCCTCTCCTCCTTCGTTTCACCGAGTTTTTCGTCACTCAACTCTCTCTCTCTTTCTCTTATTGCTTTCTTTCGTTAAACCTCTCTTCTGTTTCCCATTGCAGTAGTATATATCGTGCGAGGCGGCAACGGACGTACTGTCGATGGAAGAATCGAACATCGAACCGAAACCGTGCACGGTTTCAGGTCAGATCGTGCTGCGAAAGCCAATTCAAAAGTCGATATGTGCTCGTGGTGTGACGTTCGATATTCGGCTCCTTTTCATATCAAATGAGGCAAAAGACTATTCACGTTTCTAATGTATTCTGTCGATTGATCTAGCTACTCACCAAAAGATAAATACTCTAATGATACAAATAATTAATCAATAATATATTTCTCCGATTGACCTTAATAGAGATATTGACACTATTCTATTACTTCGTAAATTATGAGCGCAAATACTTCCGTAAACACACGACTCAGTCAAGAAAAAAAGCTATTTAAAAAAATGAGCAAAAAAAGAAAGAGAGAAGAGAGACGCAGTATCTTGGAAAAATAAAGATGATAAACGGAGAATATTTTTCCATGTTGCAATCTTTTAAAAGGAAAAAAAAAATACAGACGAAATGATTGGATTTAATTCTATTCGAATAATATTTATCGAGTTTGATGGAGCACATAGAGATATAATACAGCAAACTCTGAGTGTGTTTCATCGTAAAATGTCCATCGACGATATCGGTTATGAAGAGTTACGTAATCGTAGCGATCGGTGTTATAAGCAAAACGAAGGACAAATACGACAGGATTGGCTTCAGAAATTCTCCAACACAACAGTAGTGCTATAATGAAACATACATTACGTCTTTTTTTTTTAAATCCCCCAGAAATCTTACTCAATATATGCGCTCAGAGAGACATTTGGTTTGAGACTGTCCGGATAAATCGACAGTCAGTATAAATTTTTCGTGATCGATCGTGAGTTAATGGCTTCTCCACGAGAGTCTCCATTCGTTCACTTTTTGATTTCATCGTCATTTTGGCGCCAAGACGAATGACGATAATGCCATGGATTATAGTGGCTTGGGACCACCGTTGTGCTACCGCAATTTCATACCAGCATAACTAACGAGTCAATTCTCAAGTAGATCTTTCTGATTCGATAATACCTACAATTGGCCCGAATTATTTTGACACGGAAAAATAATGTCAATTATTTAAAGAAAGGAGAATAAAAATAATTGATTTTGAAATGTCATTTGTCATTTTTATTGAAATTGATTATAACTTTGAAATTAAAATTCATATGTTTCAAAACTGTTGTAAGATAGCGATAAATTACACCGAAACTTTGCTGTCCCAAGAGTGCCAAGAGGAGCGTGCATCACAAGTCCTAAAATAGTGGTATACAGTACTCGTTATAATCTATGAGCACGCCGATTTGGCTCAACCACATGGTGATTCCAAACCAGAAAAGGGCATCAACATTTTTTTTAAGTAATACCGCTGCCTTCACTGGAATATGTTTTCCGCCAACAAGAAGTGTAACACGTTTGCCTGCGGGTGTTGCACTCATTATTGCAATTAAATTTATGATCCTGAAAAGGCTGTTGCCAGTGAAAAATAATCAATATCGTATCACGCGAGACCTCTCTGCCCTAAGATTTTATTTCTCCTCTTTCCGAGCTCTCGAGTGAAACTCACCTAGAAAGTTTTAGGCGTTGACCTCTTCTGTTGATCCATCGATGTGATCAATAATATTCCAACACTCCAAAACAAAGTTTTCCAATTAAGTGATATTATTTTTCTTTCATCAATCTGTTGCCGAAGTTTTCCGTAATGTCTCATAGTCTCCTCTTTGGTTGATCGGAAGCATTGGAGAACAGTGAAGCGTGTATGGGACATCGCACCGGATAACGAATACCGGTTCTCTTCACCTAACAACGTCTAACGACAATCGCATCAATCAAGCCACACTAGAAATAATTCCACCACTGGTTGTATGGCAGCATCACCGAGTATACAGTATTAGATCTATCGGGTGACGCGCTCAATCGATACTTCACCCTGAGGCGATTTTTCGTCATTACACTTCTCGAGATACTGCGCTCTATATACGCATAGGATTCAATGTCTTGAAGGAGGAAAAAAGCATAGCATATCCTCTTTGTTTCCAATTTCTGTTTTTTTTTTCTTTATGACAGATTATAATAAGACAAAAAAAAATGAGTGAAACTGCAATTTACAGATGAATCCAGATAAATTATCTAAATTTCTTGATCCTCGATGGAAACATTAAAAATTCAAGGAATTCTTTAGAAATTGAAGAAAAAAAAAGAAATCCACAATTTAATGAAATTTATAACGCAGAGCCTGTTTTTTTAGTTTCGGCAAAGGTCGAGATGCCACGTGTAAAAATAGTATACCAGGTTAGGTGATTAATGAAGAGATATTATGAAAAAATAATTACGTCATGCGTCTCCTATCCACTGTGTTACCATTCACATGTATACTACAAACATGCATAGATATTTTTATTAGCGAAATTTATAACCTGGACTTATAGCGTAACGGACTGATGTGAATCGTTGCGATAAAATGATATATCTTTGAACCCAATAACGGGATCTTTCATTAATTTCCATTTGACTTCTCTCATTTTGCTTTTATAATGAGGGATTGAGCTAAATATAAATGAGAGATCTAAAAATGTTGAGTCAATAGAGTGATCATTAGCGTCAATTTCGACAGAAAACACAGAGTCGCCAGCCAATCTATAAACATCGATAATCCGTATCTCGGCATTATCGATCAACACGTGATGTGACAAAGAGAGGAAAAAGTTGAGAGAGAAAATGAGAGAAGAGAAAGAAAGATTTCCTCTCTTCCTCAGTCGTATAATGTGCGCCACCCCGGGGGAACTGTTTTCGATTGAGAAGTGGCTACTGCCAATTAAAGTTTGCCTCCTTGCGAAATCGCGAGTATATAAAGGCGAGAACTGCACCGTTCAACAGTCGCGAGGGCATTATATAGCTTTGGTGAAGCCAATGTAGCACATAAATCCCGCGGGTGCTGCGCAAAAGGTGCAGAACCACCCGCCGTGGTAGACAGCCGGTAAGGGAGAAGAGGACTCGGAAAAGAAATAAAGAAGAAAAGAAAAAACAAAGAAGCGTCATGAAACTTTGAAAATGCCAAGAAATACCAGGACCCCTTTGACGATGCCGAGGATTCTCTTGAATTCAAGTTATATATTGAGACAAAGGATCGCAAAAATAGATGAAAAAATTTTGTGATACGGAATCATCCAATGGGAGTGAACGTTAAATTTTTTGATGGGATAAAATTGATCTCTCAACAAAATCTTTCGAACTACAATTCTCTGAAGGTTTCTATTGGAAGATCAGGGAAACTTCCGATGGAAATTATGGAAAAAATTGGATTTTTTTCATGTTAAAATTGAAGGTCAGCCTCTTTCTATTTTCCGAAAATACCGACGTTTTGTAAATATCTCCGGTTCTCATTATCATAGCAAATCGGTGAGGAGTGATGTTAACTTTGATTTGTGAGCAGAAACTTGGGACGAGTTACCTCAAATTTTCAGACAGAACCTCTATTTTAAGCAAATGAAAAATTAAAATGCTTCACATGCCTTCTGTCCAATATTTCCTTGGCTTTCTGATGGGAACTTCAGAAGAAATCTCACTCCGATGATTTTTATAATATACCGTTAATTCCGAAACTAACGATCAGTCTGAAGGGCAACATGTTTGATAGTCCACTACATCAAATCTATTTCAACATAACCTTAATACTTTCCTCTATCAAATTAATTCAATATTTTTAGTTGGCTCAATGTTACCATCCATGTTGCAATAAAATTTACCAACTTTATGAGGCAAAATACTTAGTATATGAAACACTAACTGCGCTATGGTTTCATTAATGCAATGTACAAGTTTTAAAATATATTGGTTTTATAAATTCCGATGATTAATCGGTATGTAAGCTCGGTAGCGGGGTAATATTTAATCGGTCCTGCGGTATCTTCGGAGTGTGTTCATGCCGAGTCCAAGTTCATATGGTTGAACATATATACGAAAATAAAATAATGAAAATAAAAAGAGAGAATGAAAATTGCAACATGAAACATCGTACCTCAAACAGTGTGTCTCGTGCGTTTGCATGGTAGTATGGTATTGCAGCGCACAGTAACATCGTTGAATAACGTGTATCATCTTCACATTATAACCGTGGATCCATGGTGGGAGCTGTTGAAAATGAACGGTAGGAACATGGATATCCATGAACGAGAACTTGAGACTTTTTCTTTTTACTGACCAATATTTAAAGTCAACCATAACTTTGTGAAATACATGGTGAACATGATCATATTCTTCACCCACACGTTTCCTTAATTTTTTCAAATAATATTTACCTGGTGAAATCAGACATCAAAAAGTACAGTAAAAAAAACGTAGGTGTATCGTATGTCACTAAAGTACATATAAATACTTTTTTTATGTTTCTTTTTTTTCTTCTTTTACCATCCCATTCTCATGAAGTCTTGACCATGGCAGAGCCGCTTTGAGGTAAACCGGTACACAGAACGTTGCTAGCAGATAGTGAGGATCCTGATCAGCGTGTGTTCGACACCGGAAACGATATAACATGAGGCAACATGAGAGTCCATTAGTAAATTACGTTATTGCATTTGTGTAAGATTTTCTATTTATATCTTAACCTTTTTCTCAATTCTATTTCATCGATTTCAAATCCAGTGGTTGAGTTTTATTTATTTATTTTCTTGAGCGTTGAATTTCAAAACGCAATAATTTGAACACAAACGTCAGGATAGAGATGAAATGATATGTTACGAAACAACGTCTGTCCAAGAAAAGTCTTGGATGAAGATTCTCAATGTCCCTAGGCGTCTCGCCAGCATGATATACAACCCTGTTGGCGTGTGCTGCAATTGCCTCACTGCGAATACTCTGTACTTACTTCCAAAGTAGTGATTGCAAAATGCGTAAGTACTTCTCTTACTATTTCGTTATAATAATGTAGGTACGTGGGTTTGTTGAACATAGTTCCATTCAAAATTGTAGAAATCAGAATAATTATTATACACTGATGGCTTACTTTTTCATCCAACTGCCAAGAAAATCTGGGTGGCTCCATAATTCCCCTGCAAAAGTGTAAAGATTACTTTGTTAAAGGGCACATTCCAGTTGGAACGAATAATCAGATGACTGCACGTCATGATGTCTTGAAAGTCAGGTTGGCGAAGAGCATTTAATCGATTCTTCTCGGAAGCAACGTTAAGCTAGAATTAAAATGTTAGAATGTTCAAATCAGATATTGCCAAGTATCACCGCGAGTGAGTTTGCAAAAAGCCGCGGAGTAATTGTAGAATCTACAATTGGCTGCAACTTGTCCCTGCATTCACTGGTTACTACGTGACGGGCGTCGGTCGGCATTTGGTTGGCGGTCCACAGCATTTACCCAGAAAAGCTCTTGCCGCCAATTCCACAAGAAAACGGTTTGTTACAAGACACGTACCTACACATACACGCACACACACACACATTGCAATTCTTCCTGAACTGTACGATGAATCTCGTTGATCTCGCGGGATCTTTTTCGCATGAACCAAGTGAAGCTAAGAGTACAGACTCTTGGGTAGCCACTTTGGGTCTCACACAGTATCTCCCCCACCTTTTAGCTATGCTGTCAGCCGGCGCGAGCGACAATTCCCGATGTGAGATAAGGCGTTGCTGCTCCTGCTGTAGACCCTGAGGACACTTGGACAAAGTGAAACAGTGAGCAGAGATATCCTCTCTTTCTTCTCTTCATGCTACGTTCTCCAAGTATAAAACCACTGGCTACCAACCGAGATCGAACGATCTACCTTCAGGATTTCTGCACTCTCCCCCTCCCTCTTTCCATGATACTGCAAACATGGCATAAAGTGTAAGATAAAGATTGTCCAGGTTGTTTTTCCCCTCTTCGTATCTTTTGAATTCATGTTCGTAAATAAAACAATTATCAAGAGGCGAAGGTGAACCTGAGGAAATTTACTTTACAGTAGTCATCCAACGCGCGTGTGTATACTTTCTCTAAAAGTCGAAGAGACGATTGAAAATAAAAATAAAAAGAGCATCCACACACACACACTCACACATACAAACACAATTGCAGAGATGAGGCAGAAATGAACGAACAAGGCACCTTTTTCGGTGTCACCGAAAAACTCGTTCTTAGGTCTTCGGGCACATGCCCCTGACGTCTCCACGTTATACGCTCTTCCTCACTTCTACACCGAGGCCACTTTACAACTTATCTCAAGTCTGTATCCTAATACGTGGCAAAACATGAGGACAGGCCATGGCCCTCTTGGTTTAGGCTACCACACAGGTTTAAAAACGACCTCACGACCCTGAACAACGTTTTTTCTGAAAAAAAAACATATCGAATTTGACGATAAATCGTTTAACTCATTTTGACTGTTTTAATGAGAAATTTGTTATGTCTGAGAGAGTATCCCAGCGTCAGACATTCTACATATTTCGTATTCATTTTTGGTATTTATTAATTGACACAACGACAGAGTTATACCATTCAGAGACATACGAGTCAACTCCACGTGGTTCTTATTTTCATATATGCTAATTAAATGTCATCTCGGAGACGTCCATTTAATACATGGACCAAGATTGTATAAATTTTTGACGAAACGGTATATTGGGTAATGAAAATTCAACCAATGAAAATCATATTCGAAAATGAAATTAAAAAAGTGAAGGTGTGGATGGAAATCACTTTAACTACCACGTTAAAAGAGAAATTATCGGATGAATCGCGTAATTATCATGTCATTTTCATGTTTAATACGTTATAATCGGAGTTCGATGGCTTACGGTCTTTGAGCACGCGACTATTATCGAATGAACTGCGCTAGAAGCGTGAACATTCATTTATCCACGTGTATACATAATTAACTAGTGCCCTCTCTACTTAAACATTATTTCCATATTTTTATATTCTTCGTTTCCATAGCTCAACGATGAGTACTGTTGATATATGTGATTTGACACTTGAATTTATTGGATCAGTAATCATTCTATTTGGTTAAGTGTTGAGATGAGTTTTGATTTTTTTTTAATGCTGAACCATTATTTTCATTAGCATTTTCTGACCTGGGTCAATGGTCAAGTACCGGTATAATATAAGCGGCAGTATACTTTCATGCATATTCAAATTCAATCGAAATTTTCCAATGGAATAATTTCAAAAATTTAAACTGTGGTAGTTGATTATGGCTTTCTTTTCCTTTTCCGAATTCGTTAATAATGAAGATTGGCATTATGACGCAATCAATTTTTTTTCCATTAAATTTAAATATCTTTTATTATCCAATATTGATAGAATCCAATAAAAAATTACATAATTATTTTATTATTTTATCGAAATAAATTCTACTTTATCGCGACACATTTCTTCCCAATGTTTTTTCTTTTATATATGAAAGCATTATGTGGGCCATTAAATATTCAGTTACCCAATGATATTGAGAGCCTGGTATTCAAATGGAGTCAGCTAAACAAGTTAATTCACTTCGAGGAAGAATAAACGCCTTTTTTTCAACTCATCTCAAGAAGATGTTGTGCGTAGGTTTCAATGTGTAACTTGTTCATTTTTTACCAACAATTAATTAAGTGTGGCGCTGTGCACGCGAACTCTTCGGGCTCTTTCCAAATGCGTATCATCGTATACTCTAAAAGAAAAAATTTCCCACTTAACGTCTCTCTCGGACATTGTCTAAAAAGCTGAGAATTAATGATGAGCGTTGAAAATGATTCGCGGCTGGTAATTTCTCTTTTATTTTTGTAAAAACTTTTTGATCTGGAGTTGGAGGAAATTTTCGCTTATTTTGCGGTAATAAATTTAAATCCCAATGAGGACAATTCGTAATCTGAAGAAGTTGAGAAAGTGAGGCAAAGTCTTACCTACTTGTTCGGTAGGGGGTTGTACCCGCAGTATAGTAAAAGGAGTTGAGACTAACTCAGCACAACGGGTGGAGAAACGGTGAGATTTTAACGTTCCTTTTACGACCCTCTAAAATACCGTCGCTTGCCGTATAGTTTCGCGGCATTGCTACTGCGTATATCCTTTAATGTTCATGTATTTGTAAATGTTTCCTGTATGTGTGTGGTAGAGTGTGCCTCCTCTTAATTATTTTACGAGAATTCCGACGACAATGCTCAGTGGCAAAAACAAGCGGAAACATTTGTGCAACTCCGAGGCAGACGCTTCAACCGGACCCCACCAATTCCTTATTTTTACTTGTAGAAAAGATTCAATTTTTATTACCTCATTTTTTTAATGTTTAGTTTATTTTTCAGTCATTTTTACTTTCGCTCTTTTATAACTATTTCAACATTCAGAAATTATACTTTAGCAAAGTGATTATTTACCTTCCAAAACTAACGTGAGTGTTTTTATGCAGACAATTTTAGTTAACGATAGTCAGAAGTAAATAACTCAATAATAACAATGTTACTTCAGAAATTCCATCGTAATCGTAAACTATAAAAGTCAGAATTCAAAACTATGAGAATAAAATAAAGTATTCTACAAAGATAAACCGACCAAGACGTACACTGCAGTTAATTTCTTCAATTTAACCGGAAATTGAGGATGTTCCATATGGAGGAGAATCGGCAAGCTTTTGACCAGTTTTCGTTTTACCCATTGGTTATAAAGTGAAGAGAAGGAGAGAAATACGGATGACCAAGCGAGTCTACCCACCAACCAGCCCAACCATTTCCGCATCGGCTATCAATATCGAAACGAGCGATGGATTTACGAGGAAATTCCATATTCGTGCGCGGATGAATGACGAGGGATTCGCGCATGAATAATGCATTGACCCCGAGACGAAATAAATAATAGCGGGTCTCCAACAACTCTGGGACTGTCGTGGCAGAGACATGGACCAACTGTATGAGGTCGTCGGACGCTTACTAGATTAATATTTCTTCACCAAAATGTAAACGGAATAAATTTACTCTTCATGCTTAAATTTTCAATTCCCAATTCTGCGTGTTGGAAAGAAATAAAAAAACGTTCAATTCATATACTCATAATATAAAATTATATTCGTTTTAACGTCGTTTATTTATTTCGCTGATTCTTTCCTTTTCGTTCCAAATAATGACGATTTCAACCTGATCCAGTCACGCCCAGGTTCAAACTCCGTTCCTTCAATTCTCCTCCGAATAAAAAATATATTTTCTATAAAACCCTTTCTCTTGGCCCACTAAAAAAACGCCGCCGCTTCTCATAGGAGTAACAAGAGATGAATTCACACGGTCGTTATAGAAATCTCGTCGATTTTCGGTAGAGACCTGGGCGACATACTTGCGCAACAAGAATCCAAGAGAACGCCTGAAGGTCCAAAAGCGTCGAGACATACCCACATCGTTTCCAAGCAACACATTTTATTTCAAGATATAATTCTTTTTATTTTTTTGGTGGAAACTAGTCACGCGAGATATCTGAAAGTAGAGAAGTTATTTAAGAGTTTGGTATCGCGCTGATGCTACAGCGTTAAGTAGAACATGAGGAGAAGGAAATAAAGAAATATAAAATAATATGAAATTTGGTAACATCAGATTAACATTTCGAAAGATGCATTCCGAAAAAAGGAAGATAAATATGAAAAATTGAGTTTCGAATATTTCAAATGACTATTAATAAATAATCATTCTATTCAGCGGAATTCATCGATATAATGTGAAGCATTCACCTGCGATAATTGTAGAATTCTTATCTGAATATGGTCAATAATTTTCAATTTCATTGCTCATTGCCTGGCGCCAAAAACATTTTCTCTACACTTGCAGATGAGTAGTTGTACAGTAGCAGTGAAAAGATCAACTGTTTGGCTTGTAATAAAAGTCGCCGCAAGAACCGCGTACATGAATTTATGATAGTCGAACTGTACAAAAGAAGATATAAAATATCCAGTGGATGATTACATGGAATTATTTATTGCATATTGTGGTTAAGAAGTTTGAAGAAGACGTTACTGAATTTGAATGAGAAATTGTGACAATTTTAACACCTAAAGTGTGAACATCATTGCTCACTGAAGGGTAAGAAAGGCAAAGAAATAAGTTCTTGAAAAATTTGAAAAAAAAACAAAATGAGTAAAAAAAAATAAAAAGAAATGGAACGGTGAAGCAGTGAGACAGGCAGACGGGGCAGCACGAACAGACAGACAATCTCGCCTCGTTTATCAGAGTGGCATTGTAGGGGCATCGTTGCGTCTCGCGACACCCTCTTTGTTAGTAACATCCCAGGGACTTTGGTACGAGAACTACTCAATCCTTTCTTTCATTCAGTCGAGATCTTTTCATTCTTCTTTTTCCAAGCGGAGTCTTTCTTTTACACTGCAACGTCTTCTTTCTCCTTTTTTTATTTTCCTTTTGGGTGCATTTGTAACGTTTCTATACATCTATATGCTCTAGAAAACGTAATATAGTTTTACATACAGAGATACGATTTTTTTTCTTTGAACTGTTTTGGCTCTGAAGATTTAAAAACGTTACTGTCGACTTTTGAGTAACTCTCTACATGTTTTTGAATATTTTATAAAATTCACTGGAAAAATTCTTTTTTCACAAAATACCTGGTCTATTAGAATTAGCATTATCCAATTCCTTCAATTAGTCTGATTAGAATTTAGTTGACTTGATATAGGGGAAGGTGGGGTAAAATGGACACACCCTAATTTTGATGTTATATATTATGAAAATTGCAAGAAATCGAAGAAAATTTCAAAGATAGATTCATTTTGATCGTCCCATTGAGAGGCTGAGGGAATTTCAAGTGGGAAACATGTGTAAGAATTAATTTTTTTGATATTATAGAAAATTCGAGTTTTCTAGTCAAGATTTGAAGGGCTCCCCCTTTCCAAAATCTAAAAAAATCACTTTTTTGGGAATATCTCAAGTTCTATTGGTCGTCGCGTAAAAACGATCAATAGAACCGGAGATATTCCCAAAAAAGTGAATTTTTTTCATTTTCGAAAGGGGGACCCCTTCAAGTCTTGACCAAAAACTTGAATTTTCTAAGAAATAAAAAAAATTAATTTTTACACATGTATTGTTACTAAAATTTCCTCAGCTTTCC
>JABSMS010057557.1:0-22029 GCA_018902275.1 Aleiodes sp. PSUC_FEM 10030003
TATTCGAAGATTTCGTGAGTTTCTTCTGTCGGAATTCTTATCGTAATGATTGAATAGAAGAGACAAGCATGTTTTCTTTATGAAAACAAAACGTTCATTGATGGAATCGTATAAGTATGATTTTACAGTGAAACATAATTTTCGTTAATTACCGTAAATAATTTTGCTCGAAAAATCAAGGTTTTGGGTAATTTTCAATTTCGGGAGATTGAACGAATGGGAGGAGAGCGGTGAAAATAATTTTATTGGATATTCAGAGAAATTTGAGCTGGAAACGCTGTAATGAAGCATCGTTTGCTTTACAACTTTCGGAGATAGTTAAAAAAACATGTTTTTATCATTAAAAACGTTTATTCACTGTTTCGTCGCAACTGAAAGGATTAGACGGGTCGTCTCGCTGTGTTTTCAAGTGGAAATTTCCCTGACTTTCTGTTACCACCATTTTCTCATTTCCCGGCGAAAATTTAAAAGACCAAAAATAACAATAAAATTGTAATTAATTTTTCCGTATTATAATGAAACAGAGAATTCGCCCCGTAACACTATCACTTGCGATATCATTTTACGTAAAAAAAAACCTCGACACATATACAAACTTGATAAACCTCTAAGAAAGTATGCCGCCTCATTTTCACGCGTGACTATCAACATGAAAATACATACATTAACCACAAATCAATACAAACAAAGTAGCATTATCCACAGAATACTTTCTTCTAGTCGAAGAAATGGAAAAAATAACATTATAAATAAGAAAACGATTTTCTTTCTTTTTTCCCTCCCATAAATAAATCCATAACTACTCGATGGGAATTGGCCTGCTTTCGTAACATACACTGGGGCAATTGCCACATTATCGTGTGTATTGCGACTGTCCAGGTAATATCAATTATTTCAGCTATGACAATTTTTTTTATCTTTTATTTTCCATTTTTTTTTCTTTATTATGTGTATTAAATATGTGTGTTGGATGGATAAAAGAGCGTTAGTATACTCCACGTTTATTTAGTTCCCCCTCGGGGCTACCTCTGCAGTTTGGCCAACGGCATACAGTTGAGAAAGTTTTGTTAAGAAAGAGAATAATAATGATAGGAAAAAAAGAGTTTAAACAACGATATCGTAAGGTCATAATTAATTGTATCATGCAAATTATTAAGTGTTTTTTTTTAATCTTGCGAACAATTATGTAATGGGCGATAGATTTACTTCACAAGAAAAATCAACATTCTGATTGTAATTCGAGTTGAGACAGAATTATATTTGAAATTTTATTTTTTTATGAAGATCTTAAGGAGAATATGATTTTTGAAATTTTATGGGCATCGAAATTTCAACGAGGAATTTAAAATTTTCAAATCCACGGCAGAAATTGGAAAATCAATAAACTTGAATTTTCCATTAATTAAAATTTCTTATTAGCCCTCTAAATTTTAAGAAGCTGCACTTCAAATGAATAATAAAAAATTATCACTGCAGGTATTATGGTAAGATACACCTGATCTGGCTGACCTTCGCTTTTTTTTGGAATCAATCGGAAAAATTATATTTTTTCACATTTTTAAGAATTTTCCCAGATTCCTTTAGCTCGTAAATTGAGAGATATTGATTAATGAACATGCCATTTGAGTACGAATAAATTAATGGTTGAGGTATCATTCCAGTAATGGATCTGCATTTTACTAGAGAACTAGCGCTATAAACAACTTATGGCTCGAAAGGATATTACATAAACTCTTTTGAGCGAAAAAATTAACACGATTTAGCAGCAAAAATTTATGCAAATATTGTTAAAAAATATTCTGATCTTTAGTGTCTTTTTCATACTTATGGGCGTCTCTGACGTTCTTTCTTTTTCACTCGTAAACTGCCCGATTTAACGTCCACTATAACAATGTTAATAGCTTATTCTAAGGTGCCATCTTTGGTTATTCTCAGTCATGCTGATGAATTGAAATGATTGAACAATTATTTTTGTGGTGTTAATTTCCGTTTTTTAATTTTACAAAATGTGCCGACCTAATCTTCATTGTAGCTATCAAAATACTGTGATGGGAAATTTCACCTATACTGTTAAAAAAATATTGGAAGTTCAATATGAATATGTACATTGAATTTCAAAACCGCAATTTCAATTCTAATTAAGACAGAATTATCTGTAAAAATTCAGTCGTCATGGAAAAATCAAGAATTATATGATTTTTAAGTTCCCATAAGCCATGAAATCTTGACAAGCAATCTGGATTTCCAAATGCGAATAAGAAATTAAAAAAAAAGGAGAAATTAAATGATAAATGAACTTGGGTTTTCTGTTAATCGGGAATTCAACCAATGGAGGCTTGAATATTCATGAATTGGGTGTAAAATTTACACTCGTTACAAACACTTTTCGTCACTCGTATGGTAATATACTATTATCGTTCATTTTCTGATGGAACATTATAGGAATTTTCTACTTCCCCAGATCCAAGACTTTGGTATACGTGTATCTGTATATATTGCGCGTCAGTTTATTTAGTTCGTCAAGTTGCAGACTTTCGTACGCAAACATTTGTATATGCTCTGTTCGAGGAGAAATTGAAGAAAAATTATTAAAACTGCTAAATGTGCATATTTCACTTTTTTTTACGGAGTTTTTCATGACGGAATACTGAAAAATCTATCTGCTTTCATGCAAACACGTTTTCTTTAATTATATTCTTCAAAATTTGGAAGTTACTTCAGGCCCACCGTCACTCTTCCTTGATCTGCACCGTGGTGCTAATAATACGTTAAGTAAAATTTGTTAAAAGTTCCATTTTTCAAAAAACTTTAGATATTAAATTCCCACCTGTTTTATGCTATGAAGCCGACCAAAAATGTCACCTGATTAAAATTCAGAGAATTAATTGATTTTTCATCGAATTTTAATATTTAAATGTGTTTGAGGACATTTCATAGCAGACATTTCTTGCAAATAACCCTAGTCGAAATTTTAAAATCACTTTTAACGTAGAAAAACTCCTTTCAATACATAGGAGGTACGCTGACAGGTTAAAGCATTCTTGCTTAGATTTATGTACTTTGGCGTAATTTTGGTGGATTGAGTTGGAGTTATTGCTGATTTACCTTATTTCACGGTTAAAAGACGTTGATTTACATTGATCCTTACGAGGTATTTGAGCGTACCTTGAACGGATAGTGACGCAATACCTCCATCCTCTCCCTTCGCATCGCGGTTTCACGGGAAATTCGCGTTTTCAATTGATTCCTTTCGTAATTATATACGAAAAATCATCCATCATACGGGTTATTCTAAATTTCCCGAAATTAATAGAATAAAAAAAAAAAGAATTCGGTCCAGTAGTTCTGGAGATCGTCCGAGCGGTCACCCATCCTAGTACTAACCACTTCAATTGCTGCTTAGCTTCGGTGGCCGCCTGGAGATCTCTCCTTGTCTGCTGCTAACCTGAAATATGAACTTCTTGGATTCTAATTGAGCTCAAATATGCATTGCATATTTATGCTAGGAGCTTTTCAAGAAATGATCGATAATTGCTACAAGTTTTTAAAAATAACTATCGAAAATTAATTTTAAAAAATCAATGAAGAAATATGTTGACGACTTTTATTTCTTTTTCTTCAACTCGCATGGGGCTGAATGAGGATTTTTCCCTAGACTCCCAAATTTTTTCCAAATTTTCATTTCTTCCCTTTTTGCTTCTAAATAGAAGCTTTTTTATTTTATATTAATTTGAATTTTCAATTAGAGAGAAGGACGCAAAAATGGTCATTAGAATGGAACGATTGGAGATAGATTTTTCTGATAATTCCATTGAGCAGGTGAGGACTTTTTTTGGTGAAAAATAAGTGCCAGAATTATTTATTTTTCATTTATTGAGAATTCGAATTTTTTGTTTATCATTTGATAAGCTAATTTCCATTTATAGAAAAATTCACTTTCTTCGAAATGTCTCCGGTTCTATTGTCCATAGCTTGATAATTCCAAGTGGAGGTGAAAGGTGAAATCATTTGCTATGGATTTATGGGATTCACGAGTGAAAAATATCGATTTTTTTCAGTATTTAAGATTATTTTCGTGAGAATCTGTCTTTTCACCATAAATAGTCTAAAAATCTACAATCTAGTCTCTTTTTAATTAAAAACTCCATAAATCAATCTCAAATGATCTCAACTTCCACCTCCATTTAGAATTTTCACTCTGCTGTCAATAGAACTGGAGATATTTTCTAAAAAATCTAATTTCTACCAAAAATTGAATTTTTTCAATGGAATTATGGAAAACAACCTATTTCTAATATTTTCACTATTTTAAAATATGAATACAAAAACTCAAACGTGTCCGTTCGACCCCACCTTCCCCTATATCTGTCTTTTATTTCTCTCCCTCTCCTCCTTTTCTCCTCTACTAATTTAGTCAATTTAAAAAAAATTATAAGTTGAATCTACGTCAAAATGAACCACATGCAGCTTTACGTTCAAACATGTCGAATGAACGTAGAGGTTTACGGATCTTTTCGATGTATTCTGACGCAGAAATAGATTTCACGTTAGAATACGATAAAGATACGTTCGGCATTCGTAAATATCAAAGAGATACGTTAAAAGTTCGTCAAATCCATCGCAAAAATTTCGACTTGGGAATTCATATTATGAAATTATACGGTTGAATTCTATTTCCACCAGGAAACTGAAATAACTGATGATAAAATATTACAAGAACTACTAAAGATTTCGATTTACCTCGACAAATCAAAACTCATGAAATTCACAAATATAAATTTTTGATGAGTTATCGCATTAACAAAAATAATTCCTCAATTATATCCATAACTTTATAATAGAGAAGCGGAAGTGCTGAAATTATTGAGTTTTTATTAAGTAATTAGATGCACAATTACTTCGTGGAGTTCCTCGAATCAATTTAGATCAATTATTCGATATTTTTCGATGATTAAAGAAAAAAAAGAAGCGAAATAATGATAGATATAATCGTAACTGATTTCATAATTCAACCGAATAATAGAATATTGATTCCGCGTCTTTTCTTGTGCATTACGTATAAAAGTTCGCCTTCAGAAATCCGTGAAATCAGTGGTCATTAACCGTTGCCATTGTACCAATCAAAGTTACTTTCGATAGAAAACTGCTCCATTTTTTTACCTCATTCTCCGTCATGCTTACTTAAATTAACAATATAAATATCAAAAACTCGTTACTTTCATCCAATTAATTCGAGAGAAAAAAAACCATTAACAATTAATCACCGAAAGTAATTAAAAAAAAAAATCAAATTTCATTTCTCTCAAGTTTAGCACATTTACATAAAACTATTTATAAATATTTTTGATGAATTTTTTCATTACCATCAACAAACTTTCACAATAAATCCTACACAAAAAATAATTACACTTCCATGTTTCATTTAAACATCATCATAAAACAAGTGCAATTTTACTAGACTCTATTAATCCATCACGTTATTATAATTATCCATTCTTCATTATTAACTTTTACATTATTCATAATGATAAATGGAATTCACAAGAGGTGGTAGGCACAATGAAGTTCATTTATGTAGTTGAAAGATGAGAAAGAAAAAAAGATTGTGAGAAATAATGGAAAAAAATAAGAATGAACAAAAAAACTGTCTTTATTTTTCTCCGAACTGGTTCAAATCCTTTTTATCAGACTTCTTCTCTCTTTTTCTCTTTGTGGTATCCGAATGATTCAAAGATTCAGGCCTAGACGAGTCGTTGGATGGTGAAGGCCGTTTGCCATTTCAATGGCCGAGCACGGCAGACGGTGCGTCGACCTTTCGATTCTACCACTCATCACAGAGTGTCTCGTAAAATATATATATTCATGCATAAATAATGAGGCAGGGGGAGAAGGGAGAGAGGCATCGTGTCAAGTTCAAGGTAGTTGTTTTAAATTTACATACATATACATTTTTAGTGGCAGTTTGATACCCTTTTTTTACTATGGGAATCGCAAGTGTTGCATAAACATCAGATAATCTGGTTCTTAAGAAGAAAGAGAAGAAAAAAAAACCTGTTGGCATATTTTTTATTCTAACGGAGTCGGATCTATATTTAGAGAAGATCATTCATTAACAATGAAAAACTTTGATCAATTGGTAATTCAATTCAGGAGTTGGAGTGGTAACACGAGATAAGTTCATTACAATTTGTAATTAGTTTTTATAAAAAACATGGGAAGCTGGACGATAAATTAATCGATGATTTCTTGTGTAGTTGTTAATGTTTTTCGAACGATGAAGTTTCAAAAAAAAATTGTAATTCAATTAATTTTTCATGTATTTTTTAAAAACTGATCAGAATTGACTTATCTTGTTTCACAACTTGATTAGTGAAGATACTGTGATAAAATGATAATTCATTATTTATTAAGAAGGACATCGCTCGAAAAAAGACTAGCAATTTTTCTATACTCCCCGTACAAGAGTCTGAGTAAAAGAGCCATGGTCCTCACGGCATGGAATTACTTGCAATCGAAATCCGGATCCCAACTACGGTATTCCATTTTTTTGCGCTTTCATTATGTAACACGGACTATACTGATTCCAGATCAAAGAAAAAGGATTTCCAATCTTTTTCTCTTTTTTATTGCTCCAATTGTGTAGTTCTTTGACCATGAGTTACGCACAATTTTCTAGATCCCTGTACTATCACAAGTATTATAAATTCGAACCATTGAGAAATGTCTATATACTCTGTATTGTATTCTAAGCTATGTGGGAAGTCTCAGAATATTGGTCTTATATGGAGTGAGTGAAGACAACTTTTCTCCTTGGGAAGGTGCGTCATGAAGTATGTCAACCCTAGCAGATCCATAAATTGTCACTCCATTACGCGGATCGACTTGTACACTCAATCGACATTTGGTCGATTTAAGGAGGTTTTGGACATCTACCGAATATGCTACGGAAATTCTGAAAAAAATGATAGATTATTATAAAATTATAGAGTAAAATGGTACCAAATCCTGTAAACTATCAAAACTCTTTTCTAATACTAAATCATATTCATATGGTTTAGAAATAAAATTTTTGCAACAAAAGCTGTTTTTTATAACTAAATAAAAAATTCTTAATTAAAATTTCTTTTTCGTTTGTCATCATGAACAGAATTTTCAATCTTCCTCCTTCCTAAGATAACAATCTAGTGAGCATTGATTGGAATGAATTCGACATATTCTTGAATTTAGAAATTATTGTCACTTCTGAGTGACCTTAGATGGCCAAAACCACCTTAAGGTCCAGTTATGAACGGTGACGTGACCAAAATCGCGCCGATTTTTTGGTTATAATGAAACCCAATTTCCGACCTACAAATATGACTCCCAATTTCCGACCGGGGAGTCATATTTCTAGGTCGGAAATTGGATTTCATTATGATCAAAAAATTATTTTAGCCGTGATTAGTCGGCGCAGTTTGAGGTTATGCCCGAAATCGTAATGGTTCACGACCGGGCCTTGAGGTGATTCTACAATGGATGGCTACTGCCTGTGTGCTCGCTACGATATCGTAGCCAGAGATGAGAATACTTAAGAAAATATCAATATCCAGCCACTAAAATAGAAATATAAATATCTTCATTATTAATTTTGAATACTTTTATTTCTATTATTTTGTTATTTTTCTTTCTCACTAAGATAGATTGAGTGTATTTTTTCTAATATAAAAAAATCTTCTTTTGTGCACTTGCTATAACGAACAGCACTGAAGTAGAGCTTAAGAAAAGATCCATAATCTGAGAGCACCAACTATAATCCACACTCAGTATGTGATATATAGGAGAGAAAAAGAAGAGCCAAAAGATTCGACTCTTAGGAGTTTCACACAATTTTTATTTAAAAAAAAATTATGACCTTTTTTCCTTTTATTTAAGGCACTGAAACCTTACTGGTTTATCTGCCGAATTATGACCTCTATTGTTCTTTATAAATATACAAATAGTGATAGCTTACTAAAATAAAGAAGTTGAAAAAAAATAGCAAAAGGAAACGAAGCAAAGCAAACTGGAGTATTACACTAAAAAAAACACTGCTCGTAAGTATCAAATGTCCGACTATTGAGTACCTGAGTATTGTCCGATGGATAAGAATCTCTAATGAATCTGATTCTATATTTAACGCTCTTCGCCTAGACGCTAGCGTCTAGTATAGCTATTCGTCGCCAATCATGTCGCCAAAAAGAAAAAAATTCCAAGTTAGTTTTTCGTGATGTCGTCGATCGCTGACGACGACCGCATCAGCCCCGCTACCCTTCCTGTAGCACCTTAAAATTCCAAGTTAGTTTTTCGAAGATTTGTTGATTTATGTGCAGAAAGCATCATAGATTATATCGTCGGCTTAGAATCAAAAGGGCGTAAGTGCCATTTTTTCTCGCTGAATAATAAAAAGGTTAAGTTAGTATTCTTATGAAGAAATGAATGTAGATTCAATTTTTGTGGATTTTTAAAAATTTTGGGGAATTGAGTTTTTTTATACTATTTTATTTTCCAAGAATCCTACACATCAAGTTCATCACTGCAAAGATTTTTTAAATCATAATTAGGATTTACTGTTTGGTAGATGGGTTCGTGAATCGAACTCCACTGTCTTGCTGCGTTCTGCTTATCTTACCTTTCCTTCCCTAGAGCTTCGGAGCACAGGCGTAGGCAACGAGCTTCTATTGCAGTTATCTGTACATCTATCGAAGTAGGCGCTCACTGCTGTTACAATGTGCAAAAACAATCGCCTCCTATTAAGATATCACCGTTAGACAGAAACACGAGACAACAGAACTGCAACATCAGTCGTAATGCACTCACCCAGTTACAGTCTGACCCTTGACCCTTAGACATCGTAACCCATCGCCCTTTCCTCAATAAACGATCAATTTCAGGACCCCACGATCGCGTATATCTATGTATATCCCTAACAATTCTCTGCCTATACCAAGCGGTCACTTATGCACTTAGTAAACATGCTGAAAAAATATTGATGCGAAAATTATCAGAAGAAACTTACTTCCTCCGAAAGGAAAAGAAAACGCCTTCTCTCAATGGATATTCTGTGCCCATTGAACATCGTTAAAATGGATAAATGATGTGGAAATTGTGACAAGGCCAAGGTCACACTGAATTGGTCATCATCACGCACAACGTTTATGTCTGGCATTCACTTCGCTTGAGTAAAATACCCCCTTTCCAGTTGCACAACTATAAACACACCATCTCAACTAATCTAGATGAAATAAAGATGATTTAATCTACGTTGAAGTTATATTTCTATATAACTGCTGGAAAATTACAATCAATTTTCTTTCAATATCGTTTGATATTTGAGACAGAGAGAAAGAGAGAGAGACGAAATAGGCGAATGTTTTTTTCTGTTTGGAATAGGTTGATAGGCATTGTCTCACGATAAAAAAAAACATGTAGAGACACATTAAACTTCTCTCATAAAACATTCAGACTCTCCTCTGACCTTTCGTCTATCCAGATAGTCAATACTGACTCCTAGGAAGAGTCAAGGAGCCTCACGATTCTGATGTTAAAGATCATGAATTGCAGGAAAAAAGGTCATTGCGATGCACGAAGAATGATCCAGAATCGAACTGGGAAGAGCTTACATCTTATTCTCCTCAAATTTTAAAATGTATTTATTTAGTCTCCAATGTGGAAAAAAATAGTGGATTCACAGAATTTTTCATTCCCATTACTCCTCATGTGATCAGTGAAATTTGCCAAGAGCGACAATATTTTATGTTAGGAATTAACTTCTTTTTTTTCTGTAATTCTAGTTAATTTAATTTACTGGTAATTCCGGTTCGTATGAAACAACGGGTGTTTTATGTAAAATTGTGTGTCGCACCAATGGAAACAGTTGAAGAAACATGGAATATCATTAGATTGGACTGATTTGGTTTTTTCGCTTTTTTTCTCAGTAAAATACAACATTTCACTTCTCAAGAAATGAAAAAGGAAATCCTGGCATGAAAAATTTGTCAGACATTCTTTATTTTCCATTTTATGTTCAACATCTTAATTATTGTTTGGTCATACTTTTCCGGATTCGTAACAGATAAATTGGGATCTAAAGACGTTAAAGTTTAAACATTTCTAACGTTTGATATTTATCTTTTCTGTGATATTTCCACCTAGTAATTACACATCGTTCAGAATCATTAAAATTGAGGAGAAATTTCAATACCTATAATGATAGAGAAATTATATAAAAAAGTAGTTTTAAAAATTTACGTAATAGCAAATGGAAAAAAAACATTTTTCCAATTTTTCCATCGTCCAAGTGAGAGACAAGTCTGGCTGTTTAATTTGCAAATTTGTCAATCAATGATAGAATTAACATTGATGACTCCTCAATAGTTTATAAACACAATGTATATAAAATGTCCATTTTAATTACTCTCTTGTAAATGTTTTACTCAGAAAAAAAAAACAAATCCACTTTTGAAACAAGCAAATGGATTTATACACGTATGTCTCTTTCTCTCTGATTTTTTCATTAATACCAGTTTTAGAAACTACATATCTTGTGTGCACAATCACGATAACATGTTACGACACATTAGTGTCTGCTTTATACCCGGACCTATATGCCACAGAAACCTTATAATACAAGTGCATTGATACATAAACTTTTATCCAGCGCCCACTGACTTTGTGGGTACCGCTATTTTTTTATGCATGTTCTGGACATTCTCCTTGCTAATATCGAATCATGAGCGTAAAGATAAGGGAATTTTTATGGATGAATAGTTCAGGTAAAAATATTCAGTTGTATTTTAGAAAATTCAACAAATCGAATATTCTAGAACCGAGTAAACCAGTTAGATTATGTGTACTATCTCATTAATTAACATAATATTTCGAAAAGTAATGCGACGTAGAATGTTAATCAAGATTTCCGCAATTGAAATCTCAACTGTTTTCATCATACATGTACCCCAAATCGCCACTCCAGAATCAGAGAGGCGTCAATTAATTGAAAGGATTCTCTCGAAAAAAGATTCCCCTAGGCCTCTGAAAAGAGGCACTCACCTCTTTTTTGATTCTACAGCCATGAAATACTAAGATACATTTTCCTATGCTAATATTTTCCAGGTAAACGTGAGCACTTAGTACACACCCAATCGAGACGGTTATTACTTGGGGTCCTTTCTATGAAACAGGGTGTCCTTATTTTCCGGAAACCAATACTTTATTACAATCTACTGTTTTGTAATATAAAATGTATTATCAAATCATCCCTCCATATTTTCTGAATGCTTGTAATGTTTTCTTAATCCTTTAAGGTAACTAAGCGGTTTCCCCACGCTCACGTGTTACCGCAGGATTCTCGTTGTCCTACAATTACGCCCGAAGTACTATGAAATACTATGTCAACCGTAAAGGATTAAACAAGATTGAGTAGAGCCAATTTTGATATTTCTCCAAAGCCAAAGCCTTAAAGTAAGAATATTCGAAACAGCTTGGGTCCACCAAGCTGTGTCGAATATTCTTACTTTATGCTTTCATCATTGGGCACACTTTCCTTCGTTATTAGACGTTTACAATTCTCCCTTCCGTCACACAGATTGACTCTATAAACTATTCTTCGAATTTTCCCGTCACTTGAACGTTATCAATTCAGACATTCACTTATACTTGCACGATTCTGCCAGATATTTTATCATAGTCATTTGTTTGATTTGTTTTCAATTCGCAGAAGTTTCATCTGATCAAACCGCATCATCGTCATTTTGGAGTCCAGCAATTAAAACTGGAAATGTTTTCAACCAAGATGATTCGTCAAGATTTTTCTCAGCAGCTCATGGCCTAGTGCAAACACATCCAGCTAGTGGAACATTTCAGAGTGGTTTCGGGGGTATAGATAATCTTGGTAGCTTAGGTGTTACAGTAAGACCACCAAGAACGAGACCCCTGGATTACAGTGAACGTGCTACTGCTGAATTGAGGAGAAATCCAGCTTTATCAGCGCCTGATGAATGTGCACGTGCATGTCGTGATGGCGAACCACCAAGAATATGTTACTATCATTTTACACTCGAATATTACACCGTACTCGGAGCGTAAGTATGAGATTTAATAGAATATTAATTTAAATGAATTATAATTCCTTTCATCATAACGATAAAATCATAACTTTCATTTACCATTTTCACTTTGATATCTTTCAGTGCCTGTCAAGTTTGTACACCAAATGCAACAAACACTGTTTGGAGCCACTGTCAGTGTGTATTAGCTGATGGTGTGGAGCGTGGAATTTTAACGGCGAATCGTATGATACCAGGTCCAAGTATTCAAGTGTGTGAAGGTGATAAAGTTGTTATTGATGTTGAAAACCATCTCGAGGGAATGGAGGTAACACTACATTGGCATGGTATATGGCAGAGAGGTTCACAGTATTACGACGGGGTACCATATGTTACACAGTGTCCAATTCAAAGTGGTAACACATTTAGATATCAGTGGACCGCTGGCAATGCTGGTACACACTTTTGGCATGCTCATACTGGTCTTCAAAAAATGGATGGTCTTTATGGAAGCATTGTAATCAGGCAACCACCAAATAAAGATCCAAACAGTAATCTTTATGATTATGACCTTACGACACATGTACTTCTTATTAGCGATTGGATGCATGAGGATGCAGCTGAAAGGTATCCAGGAAGACTTGCTGTTAATACTGGACAGGATCCCGAAACTGTTCTGATTAATGGAAAGGGACAATTCCGAGTGAGTTTTTTCTGTTCTAAATCTTGTAAATGATGATTGTCATTTTGTGACTCGCGTTGTGAGTGCTACTTTGCCCAGTTCATATATCACTATTTTACACGCGATTGCGAACATAGATAGATAGATAAATTTCGTATGAAATTCGCGCTAGTAAAAAAGATCGATCAACTTAAGTGTTACTGAGAGGGAGGAATATTCCAGTCTTCACTAAATCCTCATAAAGTTTATTTGTCTGGGGAATGCTGTAAAATCTATTGGAAAATGAACCTATGAGATCGGTATTCGATCAGTTACCGGATGTTTTGGAGGAATAAAAAAACTCAACGCAAATATTTCCTTTTCCAGGATCCTAACACTGGTTTCATGACAAATACTCCTCTGGAAGTGTTCACAATAACGCCAGGGCGTCGCTATCGTTTTCGTTTGATCAATTCATTTGGATCAGTTTGTCCAGCTCAAATAACATTCCAAGGACATGCATTGACTTTGATAGCAACTGATGGAGAACCCGTTCATCCAGTAGGCGTTAATACAATTATTTCATTTTCTGGTGAACGTTATGATTTTGTTATTAACGCTGATCAGCCCGTTGGAGCTTATTGGATTCAGCTTCGCGGTCTAGGAGAATGTGGTATTAAGAGAGCCCAGCAGCTTGCTATTCTGAGATACGCTAGGGGACCTTATCAACCTTCTTCACAACCACCTACATATGATCTTGGATTGCCACAGGGTATCGTAAGTATTTTATGCTTTTCGATACTCATTTTACGCCAAGAATAGAAATCGAAATGGTTCAATTTCTATTCGTAATTACATTCCAGAATATAGACGAGATGAAGTTATTTTCATAGCGAGTTTTCATGTAGCTTCAATTTTCTCCTACAAAATGCTTATTATGAAAATTCCTCTATTTCCAATAAATTCTAAGATATTTCATAAAAACTTACCTTTTCCCTACTGAATGTTCAACAATTTTCTCTTCAGGTTCTCAATCCACTGGATGCAATTTGTAACATGCCAAGAGAAGACGCGGTTTGCATAAATCAATTGAAAAATGCTAAACACATTGACGAAGGAATTCTTCAAGCTCGTCCAGACGTAAAAATCTTCTTGCCATTCAGATTCCTCTTCTACAGACCAGACGAAGTATTTCAACCTAATACATACAACCGGTTTTTGGGTTAGTTTAATGAATTTTCTTCGTAAATAATTGAAATTTCTTCAAAGAGAATTATCGGATGAATAATAATTGTGACTTTCTGTTCTTACGGCAGTTGCACCAACTGGTGATCATGTCATATCTCTTGTCGATGAGATTTCATTCACATTTCCACCTGCGCCGCCTCTTTCACAGATTGATGATATACCTCCAGAGCAATTCTGTAACGGTGATAATAGACCAGCTGATTGTGGTGCCAATTGTATGTGTACACATAAAGTCGATATTCCACACAATGCCATTGTCGAAGTAGTTCTTGTTGATGAAGGTAAACATTTCTTTCATTGTTGTATAATGATCTCTATTATCCTCAAATAGATAATTATTTGTAACATTTCAATCACAGTTCAACAGCCAAATTTATCGCATCCCTTCCATCTTCATGGTTATGCATTTAATGTCATTGGTATGGGTCGCTCACCAGATAAAAATGTGAAGAAAATTAATTTGAAACACGCTTTGGATTTGGATAGAAGAGGACTTCTTCACAGAGAATTCAATTTACCACCGTCAAAGGATACAATTGCAGTACCCAACAATGGATACGTAGTATTCAGATTTAGAGCTGATAATCCAGGTGGGTAAAAACTATCGAGGAGTTATCAGTAGTGAAGTCGTGAAGAAGAATAATCCGAAATATCACCTGCTGATTAATGTGCGAATATCTAGGAGACCATGAAGTATTGGAGAATTTTTTGGGAGACGTTTGTAAAGATTTTGAGACAATACAATAAAAGTCTCTCGTAAGCCTTACTCGTTTCAAAGATATTTGCAGATCAGTCCGCAAAAAAATTCACTCACGTTTTTTTATCGATTCGACACTAGGTATTCATGAAATCTTAAAATCTAAAAAAGTGGGACTTCTAAAAGAGATGCTCACAAAAATCACTCTATTTCCTTTGGAATACAATATATTCCATAAGAATTTAGCTCCTCTAGTTGTATAACTTCGACACTGAATTCAACAGTTTATTTTAATTTTCCTTCCCATTTTACAGGATACTGGCTCTTCCATTGCCATTTTCTATTCCACATAGTAATTGGAATGAACCTAATTCTTCATGTTGGTACCCACGCCGATTTACCACCAGTACCACCAAACTTCCCTACGTGCGGTGATCATTTACCGCCTATAACGCCGCCACTGCCAATTGAACATTCATTTAACTGATAATCAATGTTTAAATTCATTTCTTTCTCAATCTCTCGATACTTGTAGAAAAAAATTCGTTGTAACATATAGTTTAAATTTGGAGAGTGGAGGATTCCTCATTCTCCAATTTTATATAATTTTTTTCTTTCAAATCATTGTTCATTTTGGAATGACTCTTGACTGACGATCCATGAAGAGTCTCGTATTTATATTTATTGAAAAAGGTCTCAATTTATAAGTTGGAAGTATTTTTTCTACTTAAGTACTTATAACATTATTGATGATGAGACTAGTATGTTAACTAACAATTTATTATATATTGTAAATAATCGGAGTATAGAGAAGAAAAATTATGTATTTGTATGTATCATTTGTTCATTTTTGTGGGGAGTAGCGAGGTGTGAATCAGTGAATAGCGAAGAATTTGGAAGAATGGAGAAAAATCAATTCTCCATTTCGAGGATGTAATCTTTTTTTTAAATAAAACTTTGTCATAAGACCATAGTACTAACAAAACCATGGTGCATCCGTAAGCAGTGTATGTGTATGTTTGTTTGTCTGTATGTATGCTGAAATGCGTTGATTTTTATTCTTATATTCTAATAAAAGCAAATGTCAAAAAAAAAATTTAATGTAGATAATTGAAGGAAACAACAATGTTCTGAGGTCTAACTGATGAAAGACTTGCGCAAGAGCGGTCGTTCGAGCAAATAAACAAAAAACCCTCAATTTTCGTACTATTCTTGTTTTCATATGTTTTTTTGTTTTCATTCTATAATTAACATAGATTATGAACGGATTAAATGGAATTTCCAATTATTCATACTTTGCTTGTGCCTTGCTGCTCCCGACCGCTCATACTACCATATTCTTTTTCTTTATCATCATTGTCAGAGAAGATTGTATTTTTTAATAATAAAGTTGTTCAAAAAAATGAAACAATTGTTCTTGTGTTCCATCGTGAGTTTAGTTTTTGACATCTGCACTGAAAGAGGAAGTGTGTTTGAAATAAAATGTCAGACGGAAAAAACAAATTTCGCCTCTTGAATAACTTGATTTTCAGAAGCATGTCACGAGAAATTCATAGCCGTCTGAATAAATAATCAATATTACCAAAGAAAATACATTGATAGAATAAAGTTAATTTAGAATCCTCTTGTTTATTGAATGAAAAGTAAAGATATTAACGAGTAGAATAAATTCTTCCTTTGTTCATCATATGAACTTCACTTGGTATAGTTCCTCATTATTATTCGATAGATAATCGAGTATTATCAAAAATCTGATATCAATTCTGTAACAGACTAGAATCTTATCAGATGATTGAATTTTATTCATTGCAGACAATCGCCAATCACAATCACTATTCCTGGCATGTCTTGTTTTTTATCAATTGGATTCAAAAGATTCTAGCAATGTCGTATCGCATGGAATTGTGTGTATAAAAAGGAGAAATGAATATGAATTTCAGAAAATATTGTAAGATAGATTATAATGCAGGTTCTCATCATCGGAATTTCATTGCTGACTCTCAGTTTGGCCGTTGCTGGTATGTACTATAAGTAAAATTTATTTTTCATGTAAATTGCCTTCATGTAGGAACTATAAAATCTCGCGGTGCAGAAAGACTATTTCCGCTTCACATCTGGTTCATGAGTGCAATGTTTCATCCCACACTTCCCTTTTGTATTGTTTCTACTTGTTTCGTCTAAAGTGTAAGCAGAATCTTTTTGATATTTCCTCATATTGGTGTGTGTACTTATCAAGTTTAATGGATTCATTCTGTTGTACAGAGTGGGAACGTATTCCTAAACATTTCTCTTTGTTCTCAATTCACCATAATGATGAATTTAATGATCTTAAAGGTCAAGATTTGTGGAGAATCGTTGGGGGGGAGATAGCTGCCGATGGAGCATATCCTTATCAGGTGTCTCTGCAATCTAGAGTAACTAATTTACATTTTTGCGGAGGTGCAATTATTGCAAAACATTGGGTTCTAACCGCTGGACATTGCACCGTAACGTAAGTAATCAATTCATTCTGAATTGACCACCTTATAATGAGATTGAACAATTGTTTATTCTAGAACCAAGCCGAAATACATTACAGTCGTGGTTGGAACTAATAATATTGCTCGTGGTGGTGTTAAGCATCGAGTTGATAAAGCTATCCCTCATGAGGATTTCAATTTTGAAACTGGGGAGAATGATATTGGATTATTGAGAGTAACAAAAGAGATGATATTCAATGATAAAGTAGCATCTATTCCTCTTCCAATTATGTCTTTTGATAAAGAGAATTACCCTGCACTTATTACTGGATGGGGTGCTACTCGTGATGATGGTACAGCTGCTATTAAACTTCATGAGCTTACGGTATCGATCATTCCTTTGAGTCAATGCAAAGCAGTGCATAAAGTTATTACGAATAATCATATTTGCACACTGACGAAACGTGGAGAAGGAACTTGTTATGTACGTATTTGTGAGAAATTACATTCTGCATCATTTCATTATATTTACACAAAATAATTAATTATTATATATTTTAATGCAGGGTGATTCCGGTGGCCCGTTGGTGTCGGATAATGTTCTCATTGGAATAGTATCCTGGGGTATACCATGTGCCATTGGTAAACCCGATGTTTATACAAGAGTCTGGAATTTCGTCGATTGGATCAATAAAATTATGATCAAGGAAATCAATTAATTGTTTGTGCCAATTTATTTAATATGTTGATAATGTGTAACTTGGACTTTACGATGATAAATGAACTAATTTCTTCATGATGAAAATTATCTTTCCATATCATAATTTGTACCTTCTCCCAAATCTGAAGATGTCAGAAATTGACAATTTTTTTATTATCGTCATGACTAGATAAAATTCAGCGATACCCCGAATTAATTAAATCTATTCAATAAAAAATTGACTAATATGGATCAATAATCATAAAAAGATAAAATTTGGCTTCGAATTCTTATCGATATTCTATATTACTACCTGATACGATACTATTGTGAGGCAATTTCGGTATAAAGAGCCACAAGATCAGAACAAATCATTAGTGCCTTTCAAGATGAATAACGTGGGTATAGTACTGATCATTGGAGCTCTTGTGGCCCTTGGCTCTGGTAGAAATTTTCATTCACTTTAATTTATAATTCTAGTGAAGTTGGAAGTCAGTAATAATTAATTTCGTTATTTTATAGCCGCAGAAATTGAGCGAATTGTTGGCGGTGGAGATGCTCCTGAGGGAAAATATCCCTACCAAGTATCTCTTCAGAGAGGCTATGGTGGTCACTTCTGTGGTGGAAGTATCCTCAATAAACGTTGGATCCTTACCGCGGCCCACTGTGTTTATGGGTCAGTTCATAAATAATTTGATGAACAAAATTTTTCAATTTTTTCAGAATAAGTGATACTGAAATTCACATATTTACAGACAATCTCCTGCAATGATCAAAGTCCTCGTTGGAACTACTCTATTATCAGAGGGCGAGAAATACTATGACGTTGATTTTTTGCAGTGGCATCCAAAATGGACGTGGATATTGGTTTGGAACGATGTAGGTTTACTTCGTGTAAACAGAGATATTGAATTCAGCGACAAAGTTCAACCCATCAAATTACCCACCGAAAACAACTATGATGCTAACTACCCCGCAGTACTTAGTGGATGGGGACACACTAAAGTATGTATTCACCGAAACACTTCCATCGGCGAAACACTGAAAAAATATTGGTTGTATTGCACCACTGAACTCAAACAAAAATTGTTCCAGTTCAACGGAGCAGTTCCAGACAATCTTCAAGAAATAGAATTAAAGGTCATCTCGCAATTCAAATGCAAGCTGAGTCATTGGTTGCTTAGGAGCTCACAAATTTGTACTTTAACCAAACGTGGAGAAGGCGCCTGCAACGTAAGTTATCTTTCAATCTCATAGACAAATTCGATTCATTTGTTCCAAACATCAATCAAGTGTGTTTTTATGAATTTGCGTTGTAGGGAGACTCTGGCGGCCCACTGGTATTGAATGGCTATCAAATTGGTATTGTGTCTTTCGGTCGACCATGTGCACGAGGAAGTCCTGATGTTTACACAAGAGTTTCTAGCTTTGCCCATTGGATCATAAAAACTGTGGAAGAAAATACATTTTGATTGACTGAATTTGTATTATTTAATATAATATTTTATCGATAATAAAGAAAAACAAAAAACAGATATGCTGCTCTAATATTTCATAAAATTTTCCAATATTTGCAATGATATTAAATACGTATATTAGAATTTCCATCATTTTTGTTATAATTAGCTTTACTTATGGTCATTTCATAGTGGTAGTGGTCGGGGTTCGAGTGTCAAAACCACGCGAAGGTTTCTAAGACAAGGGTGAACGACCGGATGACCAGGAACTTCGAGTCGGAACCATTGAAAGAAGAAGAAGAAGGCAAGGGAGAAAAATAGAGAATTGAACATCATTTCTCAGAGACTCATTCTCGAATTTTACCATGAGGTTTCTACTGTTAATTATTTATTGTCTTTCTTCATAAGTTTATTTGCTATAGGCAATGGCTATTTGTACATCGAAATTATTCACAGAAATTCACAGAGTCGAACCCGGTACTTCCGATGTCGCGTCGGGCGTGCTGATTGAGCTATCCAGTTCTATGCCACTTTCTATTGAATCCCTTACGGAACACTCGACCGTAAATCGACCGTCGAGTGGTGCACTCACTCGAACGAGACTCGACTGTCAAGAAAAAATTCGGTCTAGGGTAACACGACCAAGAGATAGACACCAACCAAAAGATGAACGGTTCCTTTTATTGTAAGTTATGTAAATAATTGAACGATTCTTATACTTTTCCCTTTAATTTCTGATTATAACCCTCATATACATTCATCTATTATCGATTATATATCGGTTCAGCAAAATTTATAATCATGGTGCTGTGAATATACTAGTGTCTATCTATTGGCGGTTTGGGTTTATTCTAATTTTTTCCTGATTTTCATCAATTATCTCTTCATTATTCAAGTTTAATTGATTTTTCCGTTATTTATTATACATTTTTCCATGCGTAGTTTCTTTCTGCAGTTCCTTCAGGTAATTGGCGTATTTTATACGCTTCGAAGAACCCCAACTTTTCCTTAACCATCCATCTATTGGTCGTGTTACCCTATCATACAAATCTGAGATAAATTTTGTTCTAACTTATTTTATTATATCATAATTTCATTATATCTTTCAGCAACAATTTTTTTATCGTATCATATTTTTATTATATCTTTCAACAATTGATTTTTCCATGGAATTATATATCAATCGAGCTACGGCCGACTTTTCCCCAAAATCAACCGGGACTCAACCGTCAAAAAAAATTCAGCATGAAAATTATGCAAAACTATTATGAATTTTATTTCAACTTATTCTGAACGTCGACCGTTTCGTATCGGTCGAATCACGGTCGAATGTCAGTCGAGTGAGGGCACCACTCGACCGATCGACGGTCGAGTGTTCCGCCAGGGATTACCGTGAAACCCCACTTACATGTGATAGACATTGTGATGCACATTTCCGCTTTAAATAATTTTTTCTAATTCTTCTCGTACTCCCATCAGAAACTTTGCTGTACAATACGGACTTGTTATTAATCAAATAACTTGTTATTAATCAAATGCACGAATTTTTCGAGTTAATGATAATTTATTCTTCATGTATAATAACTATGTGTTCATCTAAAGATTTCCGTACCAAACATCCAAAGAATGAGAAATACTACAATAAAAAATTGACTTATGATGTTTCACCTTTTCACAACCGATATACATGGAAATGATAACGGCTCGGCTTATTGAGAGGTCCGTATGCCGAAAAGAGGGACAAAGACAGAGAGAGTCAGTGAGTGCGGAACGCGTGCCTGGTGGGGGAACTCGAGTTCTTGGAAAAACTTTTCCCCTTGGGGTTTTTCAGGCTTATTGAGAGGTCGCAGTGGATTATCTCCGAGTGTCGGTCCAGACCCATTTGACCCATCAACTTCAGCCAGCCATCGAAATTCGTGATCCCTCATTTCTCTGCTCGAAAATACTAAAGAATTTCCTCATTCATTGTCTCAGCAAGAGCCTTCAATATCGCCTTCACCATCACAAGAATCATTTTCAGGCAGATTTGTTGATCAAACGTCAGAACGTTCACTTACTTCAGTAGAGAATTGTGACTCTGGTCCTTCAACAGTGAAGCCCTCCAAGAATGATACT
Organism: Aleiodes sp. PSUC_FEM 10030003; assembly: GCA_018902275.1. Taxonomy (NCBI): domain Eukaryota; kingdom Metazoa; phylum Arthropoda; class Insecta; order Hymenoptera; family Braconidae; genus Aleiodes; species Aleiodes sp. PSUC_FEM 10030003. Next base: position 21,400 of record JABSMS010057557.1, read on the forward strand.
GATCGATTTGAACCTGCATCAGATCCTATATCATCATCACTCTCAGGTAAGTATGGTTCCATAAAACTGTTCAAATTTTTCTCTATTCCAATTGAAAAATGGAAATGAGACAATGTTTTGATAGATTATAGTATCGAGCCACTGAAAGTGGTACGGTATTTTCGATGAACTAATGTATATATAATAAATCAATTTATTGGTACCTATAAATATAAATATATAGTTATTTTTATTTCTTATACTTTCATTAGATGTGTTCTGGAATAGGAGACAGTTTACTATTGCGTGACTATTCCTTAATTGGATTTTTCTAAATCGATTGCTTAGGCGGTCACGAGCGACAAAGCATCCAGACAAGTTAATGTAGCACTTATTCGTGCGAATTTTAGCAAACTATACTATACTGGTTCCATAAAAAAAGTAATGATTAAATATTTGATAATAATATTTTTGAGAAGAAAGCTCTGTCTATCATTGGCAATTGGCGATGAAAAGTTCGCTCAACTTCACAAGCCAGAAATGAAGTAAAGCAAACCCGGGATGAAAAAATGAGAGTCTCTCAAGCGTCGAGAGACTCGGTTTGCGTCTCTCAGAAGAGTCTCGCTCGTGGCCACGAGCGAGACGATTGAG
>JABSMS010057668.1:0-22008 GCA_018902275.1 Aleiodes sp. PSUC_FEM 10030003
TATTCCCAAAAAAGTGATTTTTTTAGATTTTGGAAAGGGGGACCCCTTCAAATCTTGACCGAAAATTCGGATTTTCGAAGAAATAAAAAAAATTAATTTTGACACATGTATTCTTACTAAAATTTCCTCAGCTTTCCAATGGGATCATCAGAAAATCTCTATCTCGAACCGTTCAATTCGAGTGTCCATTTTACCCCATCTTCCCCTATAAAATTCGATACTTGAAGTATACTTTTCGTGAAATTTCGCAAAACAGTTACGCCGTAATACTGTGAAAATTTCCTCTTAGCGAAAATTAGGTTCAATTCAATTATGCAAATTGGAATTCTCAAAATACAAAGAAATGATTCCCACACAAAATGTTTCCGTAATTAATCCAAACCACTTCGACCTCGTGTATCTATTCGCCTATCTTAAGTATTCACAAAAGATATCAAGAATAGAAAGTACGAATGAAAACACTGTCCGTTGCGTGGACACAACTGACGTAAAATTGGCATTTCATCGAAAGTAAAAATCTCATCAAATATTAAAAATAGGTCATGAATACATTGAATCAAATTAATTCAGTTGGAATAGAGGACCTCCTCTCATCATATTTTCTCCCCTCTCCAATCCAAATAGCTAAATAACGATGCAAGAAATTTCACATCGTAACACAGGTGCATGAGAACGTCATGTAAGGCTCTGAGCATTAAAACGAATACCGCAAACCACTCACGTATTATGTCAATTACACCATCACACGCGTTTCCGTACTGCATACTCGGGGAGGTGATTATCAACGCCTTTCATCGGTTGTTAATTGAAGCATTTATCCTTTGATATAGTGAAAAGTATTTTTAAGTGCTGAGCTACGCTTAAATAAGTCATTGTTTTACCTTGCTAATCTTGCTAATCTCATTACTGTGGAACTTCATTAGTGCTGAATGAATATGTAAAATATTGAGGGTGTGAAGAATAAATTTTATGTATAGAATATGTAGGAACAGAAGGAAAGAATGAGCTACTCGACAATTTTCTGCAGATACTATCGGGTTTCGAGAGATAAGGACAGAACGTTAGGAAGAGACTTTTCCTGCGCAATATTCTTCGAAGACACTTCAATAAATCCTCATGCTACGAGTCTGAAACAGGCGGATATATGAAAGCTCACTTTGTAAGACAATTTATACTCGTACACTTAAACGCCATTAACTTATATTCTGCAGATATAATGGACAAATTGCAAAACTAGGGAACCTTCTAGAATGAGAAATCTCGAACGAGTACTAGTGAATTTCACAGCAGGTTTCAGGAACATCTTCATTTCAAAAATAAAATGCAAATTGAAGAGGCAACAGGTTATAATTAATGCAATCTGCACACTGTACTAGTCTGCAAATAGAATTGTGACGTAATTCAATTCGTGAAGGAAATATTCCGTTAAATGAGAGAAAAAGCTTCACTATATCTCGGAGAATTCTGCTTTCATTCCTCATTTACACTCAGATGGAGCTGTTCATCGAAACGAGAATTCGTGAAATGGAAAAAAAACAAGATAACGAGAATGATGAAAAAAAATCTTCATTCGATAATTTTTTTCTCACTTCTGTTTCATACAATTTTTTTCTACTTTGTGGCCAGTGATTGTCGTTGGCATTAGATCGATTCGAGATATATAGTTGATAAGAAGAGAGAAGAGATTTGACGTAACGATAAAACAAGGCTGGTGCTAGTGGTTGAATGGCGAGGGGTTCGATTCCTAATACCAGTGGTAAGAAAAAAAATATAAGAAAAACAATGGTGAGACAGTGTTTAGGGTGAAGACGAAGAGCAAGACTCGTGACAATATTGTACCATCTGTTCTCAGTCTGACGATACGAGCATTTTCCCCTGCCCATCCCGCAAAAGTTTCCCATTAAAGCGGATGCCCTAGAAATTTTCATCCCTTCTGAACTAAAAGCAGATATAGGAGAGACAGGGATTCCTCAAAGTGGGGTACCTCGAAATCTGTTAATTTTGGTTTGTATTTGAGAAAAAGTTTGATAATTAAACTGTTTTGACAGCACACTGTGCGTGATCGGGCATTTATTGCACGCTTCGCGTAGAAAAATGCCCGTGGGGGCACTATGTACAGTAGAATACCATACGACACACGTGCAGGAAAGTATTTCCCAACTCGTGTCATTACAACCCTCGCTTTCAGCTCGAGCTGCCACCCTCACACGAGCTGGAAAATACTTGATTGCACTTGCATCGTAATATGTTATGGAACAAATATGAACCTGATATCATTTCATGGCACGATACCTCCCTCCCATCAGGCTCATGCTAATAAAGAGAACCAACGAAGAATTAACAGAGCTGTAATCATACTTCTCATTCACTTCTTCTTGCAGAAAAGGGAATGGAGAATCAAAATTTCATTCCACGCAATAGTACAGTAGCTTCTTCTTTAATTTTCTTGTTTCTCATTCAATGAAAAAATCAGAGAAGCAACGGAGCTACAAAATTCGAATTCGGATTTGAATTTGAACTATGCATAAAGTACGATTTGTCCCTTATGCGTTAATAAGTGGTGAGTCTCTCACGATTACACATATTTCGTTGATATCAAACGTGATTACAAGAAATCTGTCAGCAAAACTTTTATTGCATTTGTTAGTGATTATTAGCCATTCCCCGATCATCTCAATAGCTACAACCAATAATAAAATTATTACAAGCAAATCCCCATTCCCTTTAGATATGAAGATAACCCTCGGGAAATCATCCGGGATCAAATCGAGTCACCTCCTTTTGTTCGGTATATAATCTCTGTGAATATATTTGAGAAAATCAGTTTCTATTTCTTTTAACGGAATAAATTTACCATCAGGTATAGTGGAGTATGATTTTAATAGATTCATTCTCCTTTGGGGACGAGAAAAGAGCTCCGAATAGTAGTAATTACTCTCACAATGAAAACACAAGGCAATCCACAATTTCTCTTTGAAAGCCAGTGCTTTGCAGTCAACGGCAGAGTGTTTTCTCAGCCGGAGAATAATACCAGATGCAATATTTCACTTCAACCCCTTACATTTACACCCTCTCGAATCACAGCAATGTTATCGAACTTGTCCACTTTCTCTCCTATATGTTATCAATTGTGAGCAGTCATCATGAGTAGATAGACTCATCCGGAAGAGAGCTCTTCTCTTTTAACGTCTCCAGTTCCAGTTAAGATGATACGGAAACAAACTGAATTCCACTGTGGGAAACATTACGTGAAGATGGCCAAGTGATGAAAGAAGAAAAAATCTTAACACTGTCTGAAATGATACGTCTGCTGCTACTAACAGCTACTACTGAAATTCTAACCGAGTAATTTTCATTACAAATCAACGAACCATTGTACACATCAGAATGTTCATTTGTTTTTATCCTCTGCGCTTTTATGGACAATGGCGATTTCGAAAGTCATTTTTTCCATGTTCTCCGAAACAATCCATTTTTTTTTTATGATGAAAGGGATGGCTGGAATAATCAAGAACGAAATTTTTCTTGCGGAGATTCTTATAGATATTATAGAAATTAATACAAAAAAGATTTCTTATGCATGGGCTTTTATGGATTTAACTTCAAATGGAGAATTTCGAGACCTTCGAAAGAATTCCAAAAACTATTTTTTTTTTTAATCATTTCCATTTGAAAGGCGAAAATTGCCTTGAATAATCAATCATTTCGAATTGGAAAATTTCTTTTCCATCAAGAGAATGGGAATTGAAAATTTTCTAAGATAAAAAACCATGCAGGACAATTCAATCGATTCCTCTTCAACATAGAATGTTTTCATCCTTTTTCTGTTCTTTGTTATCTGAAACAACAAATCCTTTCCATGAAAATTTTGATTGCACTGCATCCAATGGGAATTCATTTTTATTTTCCAAATAAACAGTAACTTTATCAGTTCAAAAATTTCCCCAGATATCAATGGAAATACAAAAATAAAGCTATGAAAAATTATTCCAAAAAATTGGTTTGATTGTCGTTTGCTTCATTGAAAGAAGAGGAAGCTTCTGTTGACGCTGAATTTGCAGAATTTCTTTCCATATGCAATCCAGACACGTAGTCATAAATTAAAAATAAACCACTGCTTCCCCTGTTAACAGCTGGGGTTTAATCCGTAACAATAAAGATGAGTTTTGCCAGCCTCAATCGATTAACAATAAACACAAACTCTCTCCTTTCATCTCAATGAAAATATTTTTATTTCCTTTAAGTCCATTGCAGCATAAAAGTAATAAATGTTATTTTTAGTTTTGAAAGTATTTAGTTGGTTGCAGTTTAATAGTTTTAATAATTAGTTTCATCTTTCGTTTTAAATTGTCAAAAAAAAAATTATTTAATTTATATTGAATCTCATCGAAAGATGATGAATTATTATGAAATGCAAGCCGTTTACTAATAATTTTAGATGATGTAGAATGCATGTTTATGTCAGTGTTGAATATTTTCTTTTTCAAAGAAAAGAAAAACATTTTACTCAAATTGTTGAACTGCAGCTAACGAAAAATTTCAATTCTTAATAAAAAAAATTTAAAAAAAGGAATAATAGACGAAATTGCAGTAAAAAAGTCATGAATTTTGGTTGATTGCAGTCCAATGATTTGGGTATCCCAGTACGCAAAAATGGAGCCAAATGGAACGATGATCATTGGTGAAACGAGCGAAGTGCCGAGCATTCCAGTTTGTCTAATGCAGGCAACGACAGTGTCAACAACGGCCTTTATACTTTTATTAATAACTGCATTTTTTTTTGTACCATTTGTCATTCTCGTGCTGCTTTATTCAGTGATAGTCAGACATTTAATCAGTGATTCGTCGACATCAACAGTTGAATCTTATCATACAAAAGCGAGAAGACAAGTTGTCTTAATGTTATTAACAGTTGTGTTTAGTTTTTTCATTTGTCTAGCGCCATTCAGAATTTTCACATTCTACATTGTATTGGCGCCAACTGAACAAGTTGACACAATCGATCATGATACATACTTCAACATTCTTTATTTTTGTAGAATTATGTTTTATTTAAATAGTGCAGTTAATCCAATTTTATATAATTTAATGAGCAGTAGATTTAGATTAGGTTTCTTGAAAATATGCGGTTTGAGAAAAAGGTCAATTAGAGAAAGAACTACAACAAGAAGTACATTAACAAGTACAAGACTTTCAAGAAGAATTATTAACAGCGATCAGCAGGAAATTTTTTTATGATCAAAATTTAAATCTTCAACAAAATATTTTCTCTTCATTAGTTCAATTATTTTAGATACTGCGATGATGAACTTTTTTCTTTTTTTTTCTCATCATTGTATTTTCATCAGCAATTACCTTCATCACGTAAAGACAATTTCGTTAAGATGAACGAACTTGTTCATCAAAGGGAAAAACCGGCCAATATCCCATGGGAATGTCAATAATTTTTGTGATAAAGATAGAAAACAATGCTCCTTTCATTTTCGGTATTCACTCTAGTCGTATTTTCATTCTCCTTCATTAATTGTGTTAAATTTTGTTCGGTAATTACATCGTAGTTAAATTATGGGAATTAAATTACAGGGTAGTTGGGGGGGGGGGTGAAGAAGGCCCATTTTCGACAATTTTTTTAAGCGCTACAGGTAATGTTGGTTTATTAAGTAATTCTTAGTATTATAGAACAGCATGTGAAGAGTATTAGGAAAAAACTTCCCTTAAAAATATTAAAAAATAAGCTAATGACAGCAAATCTTCGGAAGTGATTGACACGATAATTTTGAGATGTATATTTATTAACAAAAAATTTTAAAAACCTCCCCCCCCCCTAATGCGTGCATGGATAACAGAGTATTCTCAGAAAAGAATATGAATATTGTCCTTAAGTTAATAAAACAATAACGATGCCTCTTCTATTGAATGATAATTAATGACTGCTATTGCAGACAAACGTATTGTGAACTATGTACTTATTTAATAAATTATTTTTAATTATCGATACAGAAAGAATTAATTGAAATTTGATTTCTTTTCTCTTTTTCAGTCCAATCATAGCAATGACAAAATACATAATCGAGAGCGATGAAGATGGTGATGAATTTCCCTTGTGTGGTACAGCAGCAACATCAATATGGCCGAAAAGTTTTTTTATAACAACAGTAGTAATATTCTTCATAGCGCCAGTATTCATATTGGTGATATTGTACACAGTTATAGCACAACATTTAATGGCAAATCCAGCAATAACACGTGGACCAGCGAATAATTTGTTGAAATACAGAAAACAAGTTGTTATGATGCTCGCTACAGTTGTATTATGTTTTTTCATCTGTCTACTGCCATTTAGGGCATTTACATTGTGGATAATAATAGCACCACCAACGTCAATAATATCAATTGGCATTGAAGGATACTTTAGTTTACTCTATTTTTGTAGAGTTATGCTTTATCTGAATTCCGCAATAAATCCAATACTTTATAATTTAATGTCAACAAAATTTCGTGAAGGTTTTCTGCGGCTATGTGGTTTTGGTAGAATAAGAAACAAGGAAATTACAACATCAGCGAGAACTAAAACAACAGGAACTAATAGTAGTAATAATTCATCAGATTGGAGAAGACAAAGCAGTAACAAAAGTTCAAGCACCAAGGTCACTAATGATTCAATGAAACAATTTAAGCTGCCAATTCTTAATGTTGGTATTGGTAAAAAAGAAATTGAGAGCTACGTTTAGAAGGTATTAAATTCATGGGGTAATCTTCATGTCGTGTTTCGAATAATTCACGTCCAGTGAATCCAATTTTCAAATTGTTTCAATAGTTTTTTAGTATTATTTTCTTAATAGTTCGTTTTCCAATGTTTTACGTTTATTTGACGTTGAATTAGGGTAAATGCGTTGCTGAAAATTCGACGGTGATAGAATAAATTGCTGACGGCTTACTCAGACCAGAGATTTATCGTGTCTCGTTTTTTTTCCAACGCGGTACAAAGTGATTTACGTCTGACATTCACTTTTAACTACTTACTTGAGATATTTTTATTTCATATTGTCTGGGGTAATGTGAATTTGTTTAATTGTTCGAAACGCGACAATTTTTTCAACATATCTCAGAATTTAAAGGAGATAGGAGAATTTCAATACAACTTTTTTGGAGCTCTGCCCTTTTCTCGATGAAAATCTCTTACTCAATTACTCTAAACTTGATACTTACTGAGATATTTTTCAAACTACTGTATAGTCAGGCTATAAGGCGTCTTTCTTCGTTAGACACATAGCAAATGTTATATTTACGCTTTGATACATTTCATAACGAGTGGAGATAAAGAATTCTAGATTATTTCAAAAAAATTTTTTTTTGTTGATTTACAGCAGAAACACGCTTTTGATTTATTCCTCACTTTTTTTTACATTCCAGCTTTGCACATTGTCTTTTTCTCGCACAATGAATATATGTGACGAAGAAATAATTAGAGTGTTAGACCAATGAATGAACGATTGAGATCATTTCGTACTTCAGAAATTATTTTAAAAACATTTCCTGGAAAGTAAAGAACTCAAAAGATTTTCGAAATTATCCTGGAGTCAGGAAACATCATGAAACTTCTTTTTAAAAAATTCTGTAGCAAGAAAAATTCACTGCGATCATAACGAACATGAGTTCGAAGCCAAAAATTATAAATAATTGTTCATGAGATATCGTAGAAATTATTGGGGAAAAATAGTACATTATTCACCTAGGGCGGGAAAAAGGTAGACCAGACAAGAATTTGTCGCCCGGGCAAAGCGTGGGTGACAAATTCTCGTCTGGGTTGTCTTATTCAGGACCGTGGTGAATAATGTACTATTTTTTCTCATATCTAAGGCGCTGAGAAAATGCGTTTATAACCGAGTAAAACGAGCATCTCTCCTGCGCCCTGAGACTGGAAGAATGTTACTACGGCATGTAATGAAGGAAAAAAATTCTGCCTTCAAAATAGTGCAGGTTTCCCCAAACTGATTATTTGTATGAATCTCAAAAATTCCATGACAAATACAGTTAATCTTTCAATCAGGTAAAACTTAATAAAAAGAACGAAAGATCGAAATTTACTCAATGAAAAACGGCAAACATTGTTGGCTTACTTTTCAGAATTGTAGTTCTCAACTGTCCAGAGGTGCCTTATAGCCCGATTAGACTGCATCATATGAGAAAATTTGCATGGCAAACTTCATGGAAACCACCATAGTAAGTACCATACCATCTATTACGGAATACGTCGCAGTACCAATCATCGAAGATTCACTGCTTTCTGTGGAGAACTGCCATAGTTGAATGTTTTATTGCAGATTTTTGATATCGGAATATCCTGAGCGAAGGAGAAAATATTTGAAAAAACACTTTTCATACCAAAAAATGTAGTACAATTTTTTATCCTTTTCTTATCTTCAATTTTTATTGTTGTATTATTAATGACTCCATTCAATCATTAAATTGTTGGGGAAATCCTCAGAGTGAACATGAAATGAAGCAAGACTTTTGAGGAATCCATCTGTTCCATACGAATTGTTAAGCACAAGAATTCTGACCCGGCCGAGTGGATAGCGCGCTCGACTATAAACATTGAATCCGGGCGAATTCGAAAACTCTATTTCGCAACAATGATCTATAACTCGTAATGATTTCATCACATAAAGGGGGGGACAATAACGGCTGCCGTTGCACGACAAGTGTCTCTAAATGTTTGACAATTGCCATACTGACAAAAAAATCAATGAAAAAAGTAAATAAAGTGAGTGAGAAATGCAAATCTTACCAAAACGAGGAGGAATGCAAATTGCACAAAACAACACAAGTGGGTATATAACTTCCGTATCTACACTGGAGATAAAATTGAAATTTTATCTATTGGAAAAAGAACAGAGGGAGAGAGAACGAGAGAAAGAGAATAAAGGAAATAAGTCGACCAGCGCGGAATATCCTGGAGAATCTCTGACTATTGAAAACACCGTCTCTGAATTATTGTATAATGCTACTTTACACCGACATTGCGCCCGAAGTATTCTGCAAATTTATTGCAATTTTAAAGTATAAAAATACCAATGTATTGTTAGTTTTATTTTATCGTGCAAGTTCAGGAATTATTCGCACGGTTTATTCACCATTTTTTTTATTGCTCGGTATTGAAAAAAAATTGTGGACCATTTCTCAAGGTGTTTCTGTCAACAATGTAAATTCATGAGCAAATTGGAAATTGAGCTATTTCACGTTGACAATAAATCTACTGAGGAATTTCCACACAATCTACAAGCTCTTTTGAGAGTTACGAATTGTTTTAATTTGTTGTTTAATTTTTTTAATTTTAATAATTCAATACTGATCATTCGAAACATGGTGGAAAAAATGAAGACATGAAGAATACGTTAAGAAAAATATATCGATCTATCCAAATATGGATGATTTCGAAACGGTAGCATAGAAATTTGAGGCTGATTTACTATTAATGTTCATGTTATAAATAAAGAGTAATTAGAATTAGTGACGATAATAAAATTTTAGTTTTCACATTGTAATTGGCCGTCTATAATTTCTCACATTCTCACCTTTACGGAAAGAGTAGGGGTGGAGTTGCTGAACCTTATTTAACGGTTACCGCTGTTTTAGTAAGCAATGTTTAACTTGGCAGACTGCTGAACATTGACCCCCAAATTCTTGTTCCAACGGAATATCCTTAGTTCTCTCATTAATCAAATGACAAATTCAGGGAAATGGTAAGCAAAAGTCACTACATCACTATTGAATCTCAAATTATTCATTTATAGAACATTCATTTGTCCACGTTGATTGTTGCAATTACCCATTAATTTGTGGATTATTGCGGAAATACCTGACTAAATTAACCAAAGGAAGGAAGGATCAATAACGGATGTAAAAAACAAATGAAATAAGAAGCCTGAAATAATTTGCGGGTTTTTTAAACTTAAACTTTGTGATCTGTCAGTTTGTTTTTCTTGTTGGGAGTATGAGGGTGCAAACGAGATGTGTTACTAGTAAAAGTAGAGATCTAAATTTAAAAAAATACGGACATGAACATTCGGAAGCTTTTTCTCCGTAGCTTTCTGCTTCTTTCCGAACTCATAACTTCTCAAACATCAAAAAACCGGACATGCAAAAGTTTCTCTGAAGATATATTATTATTATTGTCATCATAATTTTATGATGTCTGCAAAAAATGCCATTAAAAAAAATAAAGTAGGGTGGATGCTCTAGGAAATGATCAAAATGAGGAACTACATTAATAAATCACGAGCCATTTCGTCATGTGGAAGTTGAATTTTTAGGCCGATCATTCACTAGTGCATTCGCCATAACAGTAAAATTTTGATAAATTCTACTGATCCCTACTTCCCTATTTTTGTAAATGGAAAATAAGAGACGATAGAATTTTAAAAAAACCAAAAATGAATAGATGAACACTCGGTTCCAGTTGGTCTAATCAAACATAGTTTCCACAATTGTCAAGTGATTCCAATTTTATATCCATTATACAGATATTGTAAAATAGAAAATAAATTTATTATAACTAAAAAAAATAGTGAGTTTCTCCAGCAGAAAAAAAACATTTTGTGAATAATTCTGTAACTTGTAAATATTTGATAAGATTGTACAATTAATAAATGACGATGTGGAATGAAATTAAACGATGATAAAAAGTGAAATTCCTGTTTCTTTCTATTTACCAATTTTAGTTGTTATCGATCTAATATTAATTAATAACTCTCTCGCGATTTTCTAGATTCTTATTTCAAGAGAAAAATAATTTCAGAACGTACGAATATTTCTCCTTTCGGTGGCCATATACTACACTAAAAACGTCAAAAACATTCTCGCCCCAAAAATATTTTGTGTACTTTATCAAACAAGAAATAAATCACTGGAATTGGATTAATTGAAGAATTCTTCATCTTTTCTGTTTTCATCATTCAGTTCTAACAGAATTGTTTAATGATAAATTCCTCATTAAATTTTTTTTATTCGACAGTAACAAATATTTACAAACCAAATAAATTTTCAGCAATAGCAAGATTAATGAGAAAATTTTCAACAGCTGGTGGTAAGTTACGTTCTCGAAATGTCTGTTGTTTTATTATTTTTCTACTATCCAAGTTATCAGCTGTTGCTAAACTTCTCAATTGATTCAATAAATCTTGCGTCTTCTCAGCAATTTCATTAATTATTTGAGCCTCGGAATGTGATTGATTTTCACACAATTGTACCATAAATAATGCTATTTCTTTGTGTGTTTTTGTCATTGTTAAGCTTTCACGGGCATGGGAAGCGACTGTTATCTCTCTTGCTGGTATATTGACCAATAAATCGTATAATTCTGGTTTTGAAGATATCGAACTGTCCCTGCAACCAGCGACATAGTAAGAATATCCCTGGAATTGAATAAAAATTCATTTAAAATGATTCCACTGAATTGTTCATCGATTTAATGAAAAATGATGCAATGCAATTAATTTTGTTTCAATCGTTTTTTAAAAACAATTTGAATTAATTGTATTATAGAATTTTCCAGTGGTACTTTTCTGGCACCTTCAATCAAATTACTGAAGATCCATCAAGTTTGTGAAAAAAATTCCTTCAGTATATAAAAGATGGAAATACCTTCAATTCAGCCAATTCATCTTGCACTAAATCAACCCAGGGAAAAAGATTATCAGTCACTTTTCTGTGCTTCATTAATGCTGGAAAAGTTTTAATCCACTTGAGCAGTTGCTCCAAGCTGTGATGATAAACAATTATTCTTTTCTTCAATAATAATGCCGTATAAATAAGTATTGTTTCAAGCTCAAATGTTTTCACAAGCCCACGAATATTACTGTCGGCAATTAAACGTTGCCCATTGTAATCATCTGATGTAAAAATTCCATTCTCTTGGGTTGTGCATGAACCTTTTGTGAACACTGACAGATACAATTGTAATATCTCGATTGGATTACCAGTCTTGCAGTACATTTTACTTAGTACTCTGCAGAGTACCTCGTATTTTTGTGGATTGAAGTCTTTCGTGAAAATAACCAACGCAAAGTGCTTGACCTGATTATTAGAAACAGAAAAAAATGTTTCATTGAATTTTTACTTACTTGAATTAAAAATTATTCTCGATTCTTTGTAACGCATACGAAAATCACAGTAGAATGTTCAATGAATCTTACAAAAACATCAGAGGGAAATTGTGGGCTAAGATATTTTTTAAATACTCGAAAACTATCAGATTTAAGAGAATTCATCAAGAAACGTTCACTGCAACTTATGAAATTTTCTATAAAAAATTTCCTGACGAATTTTTCTGAACTAATTCGCTTCAAAGATATTCAATATTCTGCATTAAATTATTTGCCTCATTCGCTTTTACCAATTAATGACTGAATTAATCACCCTAGGTAATTTATCTGTATCGAAGACTTCACTACAATGAATATAAAACCAGTTGTTACTGTATCTGGCACAAACAAATGATTGTATACTGCTGTTCTCCGATTGTATATTGCATTTTCTTGTGACAACACATTTTTGTGCTTCTGATACCGCTGGATAAGTCCATGTCCACAATACATCTCCATTGCCATCTTTCTCTGCAACAAAATCACTGATTTTTTTCCAAATCTAGAAATAATACTCGCTTATAAAAATATTGAAAATTGATTATCGAATATTTCATACCAATTATACTGCAGGAAATCAAATCAGTTAACGGAGCCATCAGATCAACACTCGAAATAAAAAATTATCTTGTTTTGATGAAAAATATTACAATCATACTCAGTCATGGAACGTTTTAGTTAATTGATAAACTTTTTTAGTAAAAAAATACCTTTGATCCCTTCATTTAAATTATATACATATTAAATATAAATAAATTTCTCCGGCTATAAAACACCCACCTCAAAATGTCAAAATATTATGATTTTTTGGTTAAACACGAAAACCATCATGAAGAGAAATATCTACTCGCGCCACCTCCGAACAAGAAAGCTAATGCTCTCTCGATAAAAAAGGTTTCTTTCAAGTTACTATATGACTTTCTTGAGAATTCCCTATCATTTCAGCAATTCACTAGATTAAACAATTTATTCAAGAATGAAAACATCGAAAATTAAGAAAAAAATTATGGCAAATGTTTAAGAGAATAAAAAATCATCGATTCAACGGAAAACTTCCAATCAATGAGGAAATGATTCTGAAAATGCAATATCGAATTTGACTCGGTTTTTACGGGAAGCCATTTTTTCCGTGTGACCGCCTTTCATCCGGTACACGCGGTTATCGTCGCTCGTGTCCCTGTGGACTTGTCGACGTTTATAACGTATTTGCAGTAGTTATTAATACCGGTTAATTAATTACAGTCTTCCAATTCAATTGTTTCATGATTTGAAAGTGTAATAAAACCAGCAGCTTGATGAAAATGGCGAGATATGGGCAGCGTCCCGAAAACGCCCTAAAGCGGGCCAATGGTGAGTTCATTTTTTTGGCATTGCCTATTACACCCTCACATTCTTTCGACATTTTTAAATGCAATATGGCCGTTGTATCTGGCATTTTTTCAGACACGTGTATTTCCTTTCCATGTTCACTCTGTTCAGGGAAAAAATATATTTATATTTATATTGCAAATATTTATGAACGTACTCAGTAGTATTGGGTGAATAGTCGATACAACAATTACACCGCTATTTTTTGTTGCTCCAATTTCATTTGACATCTGTCTCCACACCACACTTCGATTATCTCTCTTATTGCATTCATCCCAATATAAGTCACAAATTATGAATTGAACCGTCAATCATCTCAAGTTTCCTTTTCCTCTATGGAATGATATTTATGGAAATGTGGGATGTTGACGTGTCATTGATCGACTCTACTTTTCAAATGTTTTTTTTTCTTTACTTTCCGATTCTATGATGTAATTAATTTTAACATTTATTTTCTACTGATTATGAGGGATGGGTTTTATGAAATTTCCTTTTTCGTAAATTAATGTCGTTTTAATTTATCTCATGATTTATGTTTACATAACGTTTCAATGTATGTATAGTAGATGACGAATGATGAACCTTCGAACTCAATCATTTTTAAACAATCATTAATGATAATTTATTGTTCAATTATCGAAATTCAATAAATTGAACATTTGCAGAGTTTATCGAAGTTGGCAAACCGGCAAGAGCACTAGACACATTGCAGGAAGTCTTCCGGAACAAAAAATGGACGTACAGCTGGTCAGAATCGGTGCTGGAGCCGATTATGTTCAAGTACCTAGATCTGTGTGTGGAATTGAAAAAATCCCACATAGCAAAAGAAGGTCTCTTTCAATATCGAAATATGTTTCAATCAGTGAATGTTGGAAGTTTGGAGAATGTCATCCGCGGTTATCTCCGTATGGCAGAGGAAAAAACTGATGCAGCTAGGAAACAAAGTCAACAGGCTGTTGTTGATATTGATGATCTTGATAATTTAGCAACACCAGAGAGTATATTATTGTCAGCAGTTAGTGGGGAAGATGCTCAAGATCGCAGTGATCGTACGATACTAACGCCATGGGTAAAATTCCTCTGGGAATCTTACTGCCAGTGTTTGGAGCTGCTGAGAACAAATGCTCACGTGGAAACACTCTATCACGATATTGCTAGAATGGCATTTCAATTTTGTCTCGAGTACAATCGCAAAACGGAATTCCGTAAGCTCTGCGAAAAACTTCGTAAACATTTGGAAGAAATTTGCAAACTTCCGCAATTGGTCTCCAATGTTTCTATGAACAAAGCTGAAACTCAACAATTGAATCTTGAGACTCGCTTAATTCAGTTAGACTCTGCAATTCAAATGGAATTGTGGCAGGAGGCATACAAAGCGACTGAGGACATTCATGGTCTAATGAATCTTTCCAAGAAACTTCCAGTACCAAAGACAATGGCTAATTACTATCAAAAACTTGCAATGGTCTTTTGGAAAGCTGGAAATTATCTTTTCCATGCTGCTGCTCATTTCAAACTTCTCCAACTGTCACGGGAAATGAAGAAGAATATGTCACCAGAAGAGCAACAGAGAATGGCTAACAGAGTTCTTCTGGCAACTCTCTCAATTCCTCTACCATCAGCTCATCCTGAATTTGATCGTTTCATAGAGACTGACAAATCACCACTTGAGAAGGCTCAAAAATTAGCCATTCTACTTGGATTGAATCAGCCACCAACGAGAGCATCACTTCTGCGTGATATTGTACGTTTGAATGTTGTTAATCTTGCATCGCCACAACTTCAAGATCTTTATTCTTGGCTGGAAGTTGATTTTCACCCTCTTGAACTCTGCTCACGTGTCCAGTCAGTAATTCAAACACTCCAAGTAGATGAAACTAGTCCACTAGCGCAATATGTCCCAGCACTTCAGGATGTAACACTTGTTCGCCTTGTTCATCAAGTTTCACAAGTTTATCAAACAATTCAATTTGCCCGTCTATTAGAACTTGCTAGATTCACAACAGCGTTTCATTTAGAACGTTTGCTCGTCGATTGTGTTCGTTATAATGACATGCAAATTAGAATTGATCATGGGAAACGTTGTATACACTTCGGTGTTGATTTGAGTGAAGCACAACGTGAAGATCATCCAGATGGTCCAGTACTTCAGGCAATGCCGTCCGAACAGATACGTTGTCAATTAGTTAATATGGCAACTGTTCTCCATCGTGCCATCAATGTCATAAATCCAAATAAACGAAAGCAGGAGCGTGAGAAATTACGTAATGCTATGGTTGCACTTTATCATGAGACGAAGAGTAAAGAGCATCAACGTATTTTAGAAAGACAGGTTATAATTGAACAACGTAAGGAATACATTGAGCGTGTAAATACCATTCGTGAGGAGGAAGAAATGCAGAGACAGGAGGAAATTCATCGTCAACAAATGATTGCTGAACAGAAACGTTTGGAGCAGGAGCGTGAAGAGCGGGAACGTAAACGCCAACAGAGTGAAATACAGCAAATCAAAGACCGTCATTTGAAAGAAAAAATGCAACAGATATCTCAAACAAGTCATGGACAAAAAGTTCTTAAAAAATTGGATGAGGAAGAGATTAAAAAGCTTGATGCTGAACAAATTGCTGCTAGAGAAGCTGAAGAACTGCAGAAAGAGCGTCGTGAAATGCAACAGAAACTTAAATCTCAAGAGAAAAAAGTTGATTATCTTGAGCGTGCCAAGAGAATTGCTGAGATTCCATTATTAGAGAGAGCAGTTGAAGAGCAACAAGAACTTGCTAGACAATGCTGGGAGCAGCAAGAGCAAGAAAGAATTGCTGCTGCCATTGAAGAAAGAAATCAAGCAGTTGCAACACGTGAACGTATGAAACGAATGAAGGAAGATGCTGATATTTTCTTATCGAAAATTTTGGCAGAACGTAAAAATGCTTATCTCGAGAAATTAGCTGAATTTGAGATTAAATTTAACGAGGAACGTGCTAAACGCCTTCAGGAGAGGAAAGCACAGAGGAAAGCCGATAGAAAAGCTAAATGGGAACGTGAAAGAGCTGAAGCTGCTGAGAGGAAATATCAGGAGGAACTTCGTATAAAACAAGAAGAAGAGAAAAAACGTATGGATGAGGAGAGAACTAAACGTGAAGAAGAGGAAAGAATCAGACGCGAAGAGGAAGCTGCTAAAGAGGCAGAAAGATTGGCTAAATTAGAGAGGCAGGCAGAAATAACTAGAGCTAAGGAAGCGGAAATTGAACGTAAATTGGAAGAAGAGAGACGCAAGAATATGGAAGCTGATACGTGGAGGCGGAGTGAAAGAGGTGAGAGAACTGAAAGAGGGGAGAGGGTTGAAAGAGGTGATAATTTGGACCGCGAACGTCGTCCGGAACGGAGTGGTTTCCGTGAGCGTGAAAACAAACCTGTTGAATTATCTTCCTGGCGAAGTGAGGGTAGAGATGAGCAAAGATCAAGAACTGAGAGGGACGATGATCGTAAACCAAGAGATGATGAACGTGCACCTCCTACAAAATGGACAGGTTTTTCAAAGGACAAAGAAAGAGACGGAAGATTTGATAAAGGTCCATCAAGCCGTAGCATGGGATCATCAGCTTGGAGACGTGGTGGTGATGATCGCAGAGATGATAGACGTGAGCTTGATGATCGTAGGGAGGATAGGAGAGGTGATGGACGCAGAGATGATAGAGTGGGTGAAAGAGGACCCCCAAGACGTATGGATGGTTTGAGACGTGGTGGTGGTACTGGCGGTGGAGGTGGTGGTGACGAAGATAGACCTAGATTCCAACGCTCATCTGCATCTACCGAAGGTTCCTGGCGTTCTAGAGAGAGTCAGGAATCACCACGTGAACCATTACCCAGACGTGAAGAGTAAGAATACATTTAATATTTTTTAATTCTTCGAATATGTGAGTTCAACATAAAAATTCATGACACCAATGACGTGGCAAAAAAGAAAATAAGATAACAAAATGCTACATTACTTTGTGGATATTGCTGGAACTCTACTGGGTTCCGCAAAAATTTACAGAACACGTTTTTCTGTACACAGAGACAAAAAAATTCTTGTGGTAGAAAATTTATTGGTAACAAAATTTTCCTGTGCAATTTCTATATCTATATATATCGAAATTTTCTGGGGCGAAGTACATTTTCTACATCCAAGTGAATTTTCTTGCAACAAGAAATTTTTTTTCTCAGTGTAGTAAATTTCGTAAACTACCAACGAAGTTTCTTGATACATTTTTCTGACCTTAATAATTCCTAGTATAAGCATCGACTAATGTAGCAGCGACTTCCAGTTCTTTGCTTCTACCAATCTTCTCGAAAATTATTACAAAACAATTATAATTCTTTTTTTTCTGTACTTTAGAAAGGAGGATCCGCAGAGCCGTGAACGTCGAGATGAGAAACCAAAACGTGAGGAACGACGAGAAGCACCCGAGGACGACGGATGGTCGCGCGTTGGCAAACGCTGAAGATCCAGTATAAATTGTCTCATTCATCCATACGGAAAAAAAGAAATAAAAAAAAAAGAAAAGAATAACCAAATTCAGATAATCTTTATATTTTGTCTGAGCACTGAGAATAAAATTTTCTTTGACTTTTCCGGAGTAATAAAGTATTGAAATCAATTAAATCATCTTTTACTGCCAGACTTTTTAAATTTCGTAACTGATACACAAGTACTAGTGTATAAAGAGCTATTTGAATGGTTTTTTTATTCTCTCTTTTTTTGTTCCTTTTTTATAATTTCAATTTTGAGTGTCGTTTTTAGAGAAAATTGAACATAATTACTTTCAAGTTTTGTAATAAATGAGATACGATTAACCGGAAAACACTGAAAATTAAATTAAGGGATTATGGTATTGATTATGTATGCAAGCATTTGAGTTCTGATATTACAAGATCAGCATACCTCTCTATTAATAAAGTTCTCTTGTATCTTAAGCTGTTGTGCTATATAATTTCTTATGAATTATCCTTGCATGAAGTAGAATGAAAAAAAATCAGGAGATAATAGGATAAAACTTATATTTTTTCGTTCTTTTTATTATTTATTTGAAAGAAAACATACAATTTCAGAAGTAATTCTACAATTCACGTAATAAATTATTCCATCATGATACTTATTGTCTGACGTTGGACTTTCTATTTACACGGTCTCACATTTTTTTTCTATAGAAGCATTATTTCATCATTGAAGCGCAGTAAATTCACACGTTTTATGTAACATACATAATAATAATAGGGAAAAACCTCACATATTGGAACATTGAAACGTTAGTGCCAAAAAATGGCGCTCTTGGTTTCAGATGAAAAATCTCATCGTTTATTGTTCACTGGTTAGAAATTTATAGTTCATTGCCATTATTTTTGCGTAAATGTTTCATCATTTTAGACGTGAACATGTTTTTTTTTCTATTGTCAATTTTTTTCAGAATAGAAAACTTGTTTCAATTCCTCATTTCACTCATTTAATTCTCTCTGAACAAATTAATAATCAGTTCTCTTTTTATTCCTCAATGAATTAATTTTTCATTCAATTTTTTCATGATCAATTGGAATTGATGATTTGTTCAAAGGAAATTCAGATTACTGCGCGTGTACATAGGCAGACACGATCGTGTAATCACGCGAGACACGACAGTCTTTTTTGCTTTCCATTCAATTCAAATGGACAAATTTAGTCAATGAGTGAAAGAATTTCGAAGTTTTTATATTTATCACAACAGAATCAAATGTCATTGAAAAATTCGGTCCATTATTAAATTTAGCTGTGGGGAGATAGAACACACTGAGTCGATTATAATCTGAAGTTATTTTTTTAGAATCATTATAGAATCCGAAGCGAGATACTGAAACTTTTATAGAGATTGACCTAAAAAATTCTCATTGAAAAGAATGTAACCCGCTTAGATTCCAAGATATTTTTCAACCATCGACTCGAATTAAAGTCTCAACATGCTTGACCATTCCACTGCTGAACTATCCCAATCGACATGATAATATTAAGTAGAAAAAAGGGAAAGCATCGCATGATATTGAACTTTAAATAGATTTTTTTTTTAATTTCAAGACTCGAGCGGGAACATCAGTGAAGTGGAAACGGAAAATGAATCATGAAAAAATCTTCACCGCTCGTGCCGCCCCACTCAAAGATCTAATGTTCCCCCTCAAATCACGATAGAATTATCAATAATAATTCAATGTCTTGAAATGGCAATATCAGGAAATTAATTTTTTCAATAGTTATTAATTAATTTAATAAAGCATTATGGCAGCAGCAGTTTTTTCTTCAAGGGCTGGAATAGGTTCCAGTCGATCCTCCTTAGTTCTTCCTGATCCCCAACCAACTAATGCTATGCTGATGAGGTGAACAACCCCGGCGCTCACTACCATCCTTGAACAAAACATGAAATGCATAATTAAAATCTACATAATTATGTAATTACCATTTATTATTCTTACGATAGTCTTCAGCGGCTTCAAGGGATTTGGGCAGTGATTGTAAAGGGAACTGACACGGGAGGAAAATCTATTGCATTCTTGAAGAGTTCCAACTTAAA
This sequence comes from Aleiodes sp. PSUC_FEM 10030003, assembly GCA_018902275.1. Taxonomy (NCBI): domain Eukaryota; kingdom Metazoa; phylum Arthropoda; class Insecta; order Hymenoptera; family Braconidae; genus Aleiodes; species Aleiodes sp. PSUC_FEM 10030003. The sequence continues at coordinate 20,090 of JABSMS010057668.1, forward strand.
ACCAAAAAGTATGATTTAGATAGTGACATTAAATGATATCCAATAAGTTTTTTCAGCAATTTCATTCTCATGTATTTTTTTTTATTTTTTCCATAAGTGGAACCTTTTTCCATAAGTGGAACATTAGTAGAGAAATATCGTATAATCCATGTCATTGGAAAAAGGTCGTATTCGCATTTGAAAAAATTATTTTAAAAGGTACCTCTAATTGAGTCTAGATCCAAAAACATCCAGATTTAACATCCCTCAGAGTTGTGCATATACGACCTTTTTTCTTCAACTCGAATGTTAGATTCCGAACTGGCGCATACGACCTTTTTGCATTAATGACGCGATATGAACCTAACATTTGTTCTGAAACAAATAAACATATAATGGAGATTGATTTTTGTTCCAGAGAAATTAAACCAATACATTCTTTCCTCAAAATTCTATTTTTTGTTTGGTTTTAGGACAGAATCCATTCGGCAGCATTTTTCCAATAGAATTCACAGAATATTAAGTTACGCAAGAGAATGGGTGTATCAGCTTATTTTATTTTCATGTGAATGCCAGTGAACTTTTGATGGTGCTGCATGCATCCAACTAACTTTTTAATTTGCATTGTTTCTTCTCGAGCGTAACGAGGTCTGTATTAAGAGTGCGTAAAGGATAAATGCAAGTATACGTCGGATGAAAAAAGGGAGTTACTGCACTGTATTAGAAAGTTTTCTATTGTATAGTCAAAAATATTCGAAATGTTCCTACCGAAGAAATAATTAGCATATTCAAATGAAGCATTAAGATAATTTGAAATCAGTTCTTATGATATATCTCCAAAGATCTAGGTGATATGGCTGTTATTGTAGTATAGTAATACGAGATGAATCTGGAAATGTATGCTTAGATTTCGCGAAAACAATTGAATTCAAGAAAATAAGAATGAAAAGATTGACTCTGCCTTCTCAGAAATTTCTACAAGTCAACTGCGAAAAAAAGAGAGCAGCAGATGTTTTTCGCAATTGACCTATCGCAGAGGTGCGTATACTATTTTTGTACCGAGGACACGAAAAACCTCTACGGCCGAGTCTATGTATTTTCCATGGCCCGCTCATCGAACATTTTTATACGTGTAATTTCTTTAAAATGCTTTGTGGCTCACCAAAACGAGTAACCAAGCTCTGCAAATCCCTCACTTGTCCACATATTGTCAATGTCCTCTTTCGGCAGAACATTTGTGTATAATTTTGTGTAATACTGAGCTAACCATGTTCCAGTGCTGGCCACACATAGAAGAACTGTAAAGAGAAAAAGAAATTATTAACCACTGTGATTTTTTCATCGGCTGCTGAAAACTTGTGAAAACTTACGAGTCAGAATATTCATTAAATAAACTCCAGGAATGGAGAACAATTTCGTTCTAGGAGTTGTTGCAGTATTTAATACTGCTAATAATGCTGCTAGGGCCGCCGCAATTAACGCAGATGATGTCGTGACAAGGGTTGCTATCCAAAGACCCCAGTGCATCACTGTTGGATCTTGTTTTATCATTTGTGATACTAAAAATAGAAAAGAAAACAAATTGAAGAGAATCAATGAAACAGAATGGTAATATTTCGAGTTAAATAAGTACTCCTGAGTTAGATTATTTTGAATAGTAGAACGACGCGTGGAATAATAATTGATGTGTTTATAAACGTGAGAAGGAGCTTGTACTATTGTTCCCCTTAGTACAATCGGACTTAATAAGACACGTGTCATCATGATTTGTACGTGAGTTGTTTTTACATTAATTTTCTCAACCACGACACTTAATGTCACGATGCTTCCTTTACCTACCTCAACGATTCATTGCAATTATGATAACATTATAAAGCTAGAAAAAAATATTTAATCAATTCCTATTAGCCACCACATGAATTTCACCCATATATATATAT
>JABSMS010057779.1:0-22008 GCA_018902275.1 Aleiodes sp. PSUC_FEM 10030003
AAAGCCTCCATCATCGAACAGAAATTCAAAAACAAATACAAAAACGTTACAGAATCTCCGTTAAAATAATTTCTTCTGACCGTATTTGTAATTTATTTACGTGATTAATGGCTTCTTCGGTCAATGTAGCGTTTATCAATTCATAATACAAAGTTTTCCGAACGTTTCGGTCTTTTCTCTTTTCGTAGATGTTAGGTGAAAGAATCTTTGTAATTAAATTTTTTTTTTGTACTAAAAAATTCAAAAACTTTATTAACATATTTACATTATTCAGTTCCGTATAAAAAAAAATCAATCATCTTCAGACGAAGAATCTGACGTAGTCTTTTTCCTCTGTTTTCTATGTTTTTTACTCTTCGATTTTTTCTTCCGATCTTTCTTCTTCTTCTTCTTTCTCCTCTCATCGTCCTCCGAATCGCTCGATTCTTCATCAGTCGATTTCTCCGACTCGCTCGTACTGTGTTCCCGCTTTTTAGATCGATGCTTCGATTTTTTTTTACTCCGTTTCTCTTTCTTTCGTTTCTTAACTTCTTTGAGCTTTTTCTTCAATTCTTTTTCACGCAATTCAGTCAATGGTGTTACATAATTTTCATCGCTGTCTGAACTTGTACTGCTAACGTCCAATACAATTTCTTTGTTGGGATCGACTTTTATGAAGTTTCGGCATTGGTAAGTAAGGTGTCCAGCATAACCACACTTCTTGCATGCTGGTCGTGCTTGTTCCTTGGTTTGCGGAATGAGTTTTGATATTATATCAGATTGCATTTTACTTCTATAACATAAAATATTCAATTGCGTTAATCATTTCATCCAAATAATAAATAAGTTCATATTATCCTCTCAATAATTGTGAATATTGATGCAGAATTTGCTTTTTACTTACATGCAGCAAACTAAATTATTCCTAAATTCATTTAAATCAATTTATTTAATTTCACTAATGCAGTATTAATATCTATCATCACTGAATCGAATCACAATTTTTTTCGGTTGAAATCGTAAATTAAAAGAATAAAATTTAACACAAGATCTAACTACTTTGTTGACAAAATGCAGGGCAGATGCGAGCTCTAATGAAGCGCCATTGTTGAAGGCGGTATCACAGTGGAAATCGCGAAACGCGGGATATTTGAAATATTTATGAGCTTGTGGAAGGTGGGAATTTCGCATGGGTTTTTCTGAGAATAGGGTGAGCCAGTGAATGAACCAATGCATATAAAAGATAGAGTGGGGCAAAATGGACATTCATTGAAAATTTCAAAAATTATGAAAAAAGTTGGATTTTTGGAATATTCTTCAAAATTTATTTTGTGCATCGAAAAGTATCGAAAAAAATTGGATAATGAATTTTTGAAATTGTACAGAATGTGAAAAATGTTAGAAAAGAATTGGGAATTAGTTGTTTCTTAGAAAATTAAAAAATTGTTTTTTTCAATAATTTTTTTGTTTTAATTCTTCAAATTCTGATTTTTCAAAAAAAAAACGTTCTTTCGAGAATTTCATTTTTTTCAAAATTTACAATTTATTATTCTCTTTTTTTTATTTTTTTAAGATTTTGATATGGATGTTCATTCATTGGCGCTTTTACCCTATCTCGGAAACAACGAGGTTCAAAAGAATTCACCAAGTCCTTTTTTTGGAGATCATTAAATTCTCCACAAAAAAGATTTCTTGATGTTTTTCTCTAAATTGAATTCGAATTAATTCCGAACCACATTTTCCACCAGAAATTTCGCCAGTTTTTCATGAAAATCATCGAAATAATTAAAGTAAAAAAATTCCCAAGAAATATAATCTTTGAATTCGTTAAAAATTCACGTTACTTTTTTTTATTTATTACAACAATCATATAAAATCTAAATTTACACGCGGTTTCACGATAAATTATTGTATCTATCATTATGAAAATGCTAATGTATAATAGGTATATAATTTTATATTTCTCATTAAATAATAATAATAATAAAACCGTAGATTTACGAAAAATACATTGAGTACCAATATTACATGTATTAAAAAATAAACCATTTAGAATTCACTTATACTTTTTTTAAAAACTTTTTAACGATTATCATAACTATCATCACAATTATATATTTCAATTACAAATAATTTCATCTATGTTTATTGTTCGATCTAGTATTATTCAGCTACGTTCTCATTGCTAATTCGCTATTAAAATTATGTCACTGGGAAAAATTCTCTTTTGTACAATTTATTTAAAAAAAAAAAATTCTAACAAATTTGAAATTTTGTTGTCTATTATTTTGCAAATATCTCAGAAATTATTGGACTTACAAGAATTTAATAAGAGACCTTTTTCGTAGAGTATTGAATTCTCTAAAAAAAAGGTCTCTTGACATTTCCCTCTAAAATCATTCGTTTCGCAGATATTTGCAAATGAATTCAGAAGAGAATTTTTTCAGTGAAATAAACTATTTAATTCTATTTATACTATCTAATTAAACTATGAACATTAAAATTTTCGTTTATGTTTCAATTTATCTAAAACATTTACATAAAATTTTAGACACAATTTTTCATGCTCATTCATAATTCCTAATACATTTAATTTTTATTATTTATCTTATTACAATTATTAATTAATTATCCATTATTTTCTTCCTTGATCCAAGTACAGAGTTTTACATTGGACTTTTTATAGACATTATGGACACATAAAATTAGTATAAAACAATGTTACAGACAGTTTAATAATTTGTCTTTAATTTTAATATTTCAAGATTTTTTTAATCTATTTATTTTCATTGAATTAATTCGCACGTAATTAGAATTACACGATTAAAAACGGGAAATTTGTTTTATTGTGAATTTGTGGTCCTCAGAGTTGTGAAATTTTATTATTTTATCATTTTTTTTTGTTTCTCTCTCATCTCATCTCTTCACAATAATAGTTAATAATTAATTTGAAATTACTTTCAACACAGATAATTAATTATACATTATGTTTCAATTAATTGATGTGCACGCGTTTATTAAAATTATCCATTAATTTAAATAAATTTAATTTGCAATTTAATTTAATAGTCTTCATAATAAAATACCACGTTAAAGCTTCATTCAATTAATTTACATTAATAATTTATTATTTTTAATTCAAAATTTAAAGAGAATGAAGAAATATTGAACGAATTATCAGTTTAAATGTTTATAATATTGTGGTCTAATAAATGGAATAAAAAATTGAAGAAAAAAATAACTGGGCTCTTTTTTAATTTCTCTTTCCCAAATTTTTCTGGTCCCATTGCTGAAGTCTGCCATTTCTCATAATTTTTAGTTGTTAATTCAAAGAATAATGAAAAAAAAAATTAATATTCACAATTAAAATAAATCAGTCTCATTGAGTATTTCAATCGGCGTGATTAAAATATTTTTTTTTTTTTTTTATTAATTTCCTCGGGAATGTGTAATGAACTGCAGTCACGGTTGATATGTGATAAATGGAATGAAATCTGAGGATGTTGAGAGACTTTGCAACACGTAAAATAAATCGATAAATAATTCATCATAATACACAAATACGAGGATAATCCATGGATTTTAATAATTTAACGATCACAGCTTCACAGAAGGCATGTAAAATGTTTCAAATATATATATATATAATTTACGTTTTGACCCATTTTCTATTTTCCTCGAAATCCCTAAATTAAATCAGTACTAAAGTTGTAAAATCAAGTTTTAAAATATTCTCGTGCATTCTTTCGCGAACAAGTGGATTCAGAGAGAAATGTCGAGAGACGCTTTTCGTAGAAATTTTTGCGCCCTCCAAAACAGCTCTCTCGACACTCCACTAAATCCACTCGTGAACGAGATATTCACGAAAGAATCGTCAGAGTTTTTTTTTACAATGAAAATGAGCAAAATAAAAACATAAACTCGCGGATTAAATTATTAAAAAAAATCGTGCACACTGCACTCGAAGAAAAGTACATAGATATATATACAGAGAGTGGACGGAGCAAGGATATATATTCGTTGGTCTGCAGTGTCTATTTCTTCATAAAAAAATTACTAATGGAAGACGGGGCAAAATGAATCTAAAAAAGTTAAATTAAAAAAAAAATCAAATTCTCCAAAAATATTTAACGCAAAAAACGAATTCCCAAAAACTCAATTTCTTCATAATTCTGAAAAATCATTAATTCACTTCCATTTTGCCCCGAGGGTCGATTTTTACCCAGCCTCCCCTATTCAAAAAAATACTGAAAAAAAATGAAATTAAAGTTCATAAACATCTTTACCATATGGTCTAGCAACGTTTGGTCTGCACGATGCTGGACTCGCGTAAGAATGTATAATATGTACTCTAAGCCTCACATCTGATCTAGAGCAATCGCCTCTCTGTCTACGTGAAAAACTGACAGTTGTTTTGCAGCAACAGTAGTGAAATAATTTAATATATGCGTTTCTAAAGTGACGATCAAAAACACAATAAAGTAAATTATTAACGCATGATTTCGACAACGCAAACCATGCCAAATTATAAAATACTCTAGCGCTAACTGTTCTGAATGTACTTATGCAGACAGCGGTACCAAACGGCAACCAAAATATAACGAATAATAGAAAACTGTATATATTTGTTTTAGTTAATTCATAATCCCATGTAAATGTTGCTGGTGGCTTGAATGAACTTTTTATCGCACGTCTTACACGTAATACTAATCGTAGATAAAGTATTAGTGTTATTAGTGCTGGTAATAGTACGAGAATTGAAGCCCCAATTACCTGTTCGATGGCAATTCCATTGAAACGACGACCGCAAAAATCAGGACCAAGATTTAATGATGATTGAAATGCAACTGCTGATCCAGCTATCATCCAAATTATTAGAGTTGTTGCTGTCACACGACTTGGTGTTAAGATTTCATACCTTTCAATGAGAGAATAGTACATTATGATACAAACAGGATAATTCGATTTTTTTCGCCGATCTTCTCTTACAAATATCTCAGAAACTAATGGAGATACGCCCTTTTTGCCCTGATGTTTTTTTGTAGAGAATTTCAAGAGCTACAAAAAAGCATCAGGCCAAAAAGGACGTATCTCCATTAGTTTCTAAGATATTTGGGAAAAACACTTGGCAGGGAAAATCGACAAATTTAATTTATCATTAAATGAACGTGGAATACCTCTCAGCAGGAAGACACAGTCGGGCATAATTCTCAACGGCAATTATAGCGAGAGTGAGTGCGGTAACCAAGAAGCAGAGAGCCTCCAGGGTCCATTCGAATCGGCATATACTTATTGAATCCTCGTGACCAGCTAGAATCACGATTGCCGATGCTGGAATAACGAATCCAGTCACTAGAAGATCCGCGAGCGCGACATTAACAAGGAATGCGTTGCCTGAAAGATAAATTAAGAATGAATGATCGTTGATCCAATTTGGTAGTCAAGTGGAAAAAAATGGGGAAACGTCAATTTAGGAGGGAAGTGGCGAAGTAGAATAAATCTGAAAAAATCGCGTTTGGATTATTTCGGGAACGCGAGGCTTGAGAGAATTTATCAAGAAACCTTTTTCGTAACTACACTGTTGAAAAAAATTGAAAATTCACTATCAATATGTGCATTATTTAAAAACCGCAATATTAATTCAATAATTAATTCAATAATTTTTACGTTCCAAGTAAAAAATTGAATAATATATCGTCGCCCTAGAGACAAAAGGGCAAAAGTGCCATTTTTAAAAAATCTACAAAGAATGAATCTACATTCATTTTTTCATAACAATAGTAACCCACGCCCTTTTATTATTCAGACAAAAAATGGTACATACGCCCTTTTAATTCTAGGGCAACGATATGAATTTGAATATTCCCGTTTTTTCTTTTACACTGAAAATATCAGCAAAGCGATGACGCTCCAAAATTTTGACTCTTTGCAGCGGGGAATCCCCCTACAAAAAATGGGGAAAAGTCGTATTTTCTGCACTTGTAACGAAAACAAAAATAATCTTTGAAATAAATTATTACCTCTCTTCTTCAAATGATCCTCAACCATGACAGCAGATATCATAAAAACATTACCAACGCTACCAACAACAGCCAATGATGCCAATAGCAATAGCCTAGCAACTCTCGACCAATCAGACGATAGTGTTACAGGTGAAACATCAAAATCATCGCTCAATCCAATGGCCCTACTTCTATCCATAGCAATAATCGCAGCCAATGTTGTGCTTATACTGAGTCCGTCTGCATCACTAGTTGCAGTTATTGATGCTGCATCAGTCAGTGCGGTTGTTGATGCCGATGTTGATGGTAGCGTAGTCGTCAAACTCGTTATATTGATCATTCTATTATTAAAAAAATGAAAGAGAAAAAAGTTGAGACCTAAAGAGGGAAGTTATTGGAAGAAACAAAAATATCCGATTATAGAACGGGATACTTGTTGCATCAGTACTGTACTCCAATAGTTATATGCTATTCCATATAAGTGCATAACTATATATAGTATCATTGCACAGACTGTTGGAGCGAGACATCCACTGTCTGGATGTTTATCGACCCAAAGCATCGTACAATGAACTCTCAACTCCTGTAACTACGTGAAATATTCACTTGTTATCGTGATTAATTATCTTGATTGAGGAGCGAAATTGTGAAGTGAGAAACGTTGACTAATTTCTGTAATCACGTTCTATTGAATTGAATACTTGAGGGGAAAAGCGCGTCTTTATCGTCGGGATGCAGCTTCAAAAATCATCAAAGATTTTCTGCAAATCGTGCAATTTTTTTTTGAAGTTTTTGGGTTTGGAAAATTTTTTGAATTTCCAAAGAATTTCCATTTGAAATTTTTTACTTCATTTATCGACGTATTGTTGTCACTTAATGCTACTAATATCGATTAATTAACACTATATTATTGATACTGTTTGAATTAAAATTTATGAATTGTTGAAGCAAATTCTATTTGTATATATTTATGTAAATGATATAAAATATGAAAAGGATGATATTCGGATATTTGATTGTTCATTGACGAATTCTTTCACATTTGACATTTTGTCACGTGGTAACGTTTTATTTGAAAATAAATTATTTACTAAACTTTAGATATTCTTATTATTCAATCTCCACTCCCGTTCCAAGATGTATGGAAAATTTTATTTGAATTCAACAGCAATTGTGTTTGTTTGAGGGCTTCGATGGCTTTCATAACCCGGAGTTCACAATTAAATGAAGAAAGAAATATAATGAAGAAAATAAGAATTTTCAAAAAAAAATGCGGTTTTTTTAATAACCTGAGAAGTATTGATCCATCAGTTTCCTCGGATTCCGGGATAATTCGAAGAAAATAATGGAAAAATGGAATGATTGATTAGGAAAACATGATTAGTCGATTTTTCTCATCAATTGTTACGAAATATCTCCCGGGATATTTCGAAAAAAAATAATTTCGGACCGAAATAAATTAACTTCATTTTTCTTCAACGAAAGTTGAATCAAACGATTAATAACTGAAAAAAATTCTGTCAATAATTCAGTTCCCGCGCGTTTGCGGATTTCATATCTTCAATATCTAGGACAATTTTTCAATTAAATCGCGATAATCCCTTTTTTCCCATTAAAAAAAATATAAATTAATGAGAAAAATCATGGAAATTCAATTGGACGTTCGATTAATTCACAGCTTCATGTTAATTACATCTATTCCATGATTTACGTTAAAGTGGAAATGGTATAGGGCGGAAATACTCGACTATCAAGCTGAGATACGATGGGCGTTCACTGAAGGGTCGTGACACCAATAGTTGGAGCGAGAGAGACAGCGAGATTGTCATTGAGGGGTAGGTCACCTGCTGGGTAAAACTCTCCTCATTAACTTAAGTGCGCTACGCGTTATATAGGTCTATATACGTACTTTTACAACGGGCACTTGACAATCTATTATCCATTGTCATACCCTCGAGCCCCGGCGCGATTTCAATGCATAACAAGTGGAAATTCGAATAATTTAATGAGAACAATCAGACGAAAAATTCTGTAGAAATAATTCAATTGGAAATGTCGAGGAACTTCGCGTTGAATGATTTTCTAATACAATCGATTTTGCCCCGACAATTTTCCAAGAATCCAAATTAAAAAATGGAGAAATTATAAATCATTTGTGAAGTTTATGAAGTAAAATAAATGAAACAATCACGTCAATTTTCTTTTGTAAATATCTCTGAAATTAGTGGATTTATCGAAAAATCACAAGAGACATTTTTTGTAGATAATTTCAAAAGCTACAAAAAAGCTCTCCTGATAAATCCTCCTAAACCTCTTTGTTTACGAGATATTTAAAAAGTAACGTACAAATAATTCCCTTTTTTATTATCCTCAAGAATTTAACGAGTGAATAGTTTCAAAAAAATTCACAAATTATCCAAGCAAAATGAGTTGTATTCCAGATTTTCGGCGCAAATATCACTTTCCGTTGAAACCGATAAAATTCTCGAATCCATCAACTTCATCATTGCTAAAAATAGAAAGATTCTCAGAAATAAAAAAGAACCCAGGACATTTTAAATATATTTATCCGTTAAATTGTCTCGCGAAAAAAAATCAGTGACTAATCATTTCACATTTTTCAATCATTTAATATTTTAAAGGGCTTATAAAAGAGGCTAAAAGCGGTATCGTCCGGCCAAACGTAATAGGAGCATAAACGCGGGTGGTGGGCACGGGACGAGAAGCTGTATCGATTGGACGCTTTGCCGGGACCACCGCCTTATGCCGATCCAACAAAACTCTCTCCCTCTCTCTCTCCCACTGGAAAAACCTTCGAATTTATTTACATTTCATTGATAAACCATTTACGAATTTACGAGTATTTTATTTGCATTGAAAAATTCCTCGAGGCTCTGTGAATTTTTCCCCGAAATTTCGTTCACTCGTAGTTTACGCGGAAAATTCAAAATTCCATTGAAACTGAGCCTCGTAATATTTTCGTTATTTTCCACCGCTCATCGCACGATTGAATCCATGAATCTTGTGTTTATACAGGAACATATATAGGTGTATATAAACTACAACCGCGCGCTAGTTAAATGATGTGCGCGTGTTTGGCCTTTATTAGTGAACCCCTCGGGATATTATCGACCAATTAACTCATTAAAAACTTGGAAAACATTGTTTTCTTTGTGCTTAGGGTTGATTAAGATTCTTATCTGGAAGGTCACAATTGATTTTAATGGAATGAACGACAGAGGGAAACAGGAAAAATGCATCTTTCGGGTATTCCCCTGTTTTCTTACCTGCTCTGGTTTTTTTTCAACGGAGAAGCGCTTTTTGAATCGTCTGCGACGGTTTCGTTGGATTTAAAATTAATTTAGGTCTTCCACGCACAAATATCTACGTCAATAATCATCAAACTGTCGATATTCTTATGGAATTGCATTTTTTCATTGGATTACTGTGTAAATATGTACTCTTTCTCTTTACTCTTTGGTGTCACTCACACGGCCATAAAATTAATGGGTTTTTTAACGATTTTTTCCCTATTCAATGGATTCTATGATGAGTTCTCATTTTTTGACCGTTGAAATGTTCTTTTTTTAATAAAAATACGATTTTTCTAAAATTGATTATGATTGTTTTGATAGTTAAATAAATTTAATCGATTGGAGAATCAAGTGAATTATTATTTATCTATACTGAAGAATTTAGATTTCATTGATGACCTCTGAACACAAGTATTTTGCCGAAATGCTAATGGTCTTTGGTAAGTAATTTTTCTTGTGAAATTTCATACTCGAATTTTGTGGTCTTTTTATTTGCTTAATGAATAAATGACATTCTGGGACGGCACGCACCGGTATACTGGACGAGTATCGGAGGGATGATGAGAGCTTTCGTAATAAAACGTATGTGTGTTGGGTGGAATAGTGTGTTTTCCAACCAATACGGAAGTTTTATTGACGCGTGCGCACAATTTTAAGGAGATTCGAGAGAGAATCTATTGTTGAAATGATTTTCCAATTTTAGGATTTGAAATTGGAAGATTTACGTTGAGAGGAGGGTGGGGGAGGAGTCACATTAAAATGAAGGTTTTATAATAATTTTCTGTTTACTTTTCAGTTGAAAAATCAGGACAATTTGTTACACTGTTAGAAAATTATTATTTGAAATTCTACGAAAAAAATCTTGAAATGTTGAAGAAATTTCAGTTACCTTGAAATTCCGGGAAATTTATCTCTTGAAAATTCTTTTGATATGAAAATATTCAGATAGGATTTGGATTTTTTTCGCAAGTTATTGCGATGAAATTCAACAATTTTTTTTTTCATTTTGTTTTTCAAGCACGGAGCCTTAAAATAAAAAATCAATTTTTTCAGTCAAAAATCTGAAGCATGTTCAAAATGCTAAAGCATAATTTTCCTCATTTTCTATGACTGTCCATTTTACCCCTTGTATCCATTTTGCCCCACGATCCCCTATATGAAATCAAGGAGAATTAAAAATAATAATCGGAATAATCGAGAAAAGTTAAAAAATTGATTTAGAAAACTTCGTCGCTTCTTCTTGCTAATTCATTTATTTGTTTTGTTTATACATGCAAGTAGATTATTCAATCAATCATTAGAGAGCACAATACATTCACTACACAATGCTACAATAATTTAAATAATTGGGATTAATTAATTTTTTAATGAATATTGATTTTTCTTTTTCAATCTCGAGAATGTTCTTCGCGGAATTGCATGGAAGTCGACGAAATTGCTGAATTCATCGGTGATTTTTTGTAGTTTACGTTGAATGCGACTGAAAATAATCATTTTATTAATATTAATATTGGAATGAATAATTTTTTCTTGATGATTGATGCGTTTTTAAAGGTGAAACGTTAGAATATTCGAATTTCACGAACTCTACGGAAATAAAAAATTAAAGCAAAATTTTCATGTTTTATGAATGACAATTATGTGAATAGTTTAGGAAAGAATTTATAAATAATTAATCACCAACATCGTTCAATCGTGAACGGCTAGAACGAAGAAGTAGAATTATTCATGAATTACAGAACGGAAAAAAAATTAAAAATACAACAAAAAAAAAACGCAATTAAAATATAAATTATTTTTCCGAATGTTCAAATCGATATCAATTTTTTGAAAAATCATCGAATTACTTCGTGCCCTAGATGTAAAAGGGCATAAGTCCCGTTTTTCCTAGTTTTTCGAAATAAAAATCATTTCCACCTCAATAATCAAAATTTCTTACCGTTGATTCCATTGATTTTTCACTCGACTTTCCAACATCTGTAATTATTCAAATAAACAATTAAAATAAATACCATCCAATTATCTTCATTTCTGTAGATTCATCTTCATGGATGAATTGATCTTCATTGTTGCTCTTCCCCATTTGAACTTCAATCTTACATAAAAAAATCTTTCAAATAAATGAAAAAAAATTCTCGATTTTTCAAGTAAATTGGATAAAATAATAAAAAGAATGAGAAATTGATAAAAAAAATTTGACACGAATGCTGTACCTTCTCCTGAACACTGTATCTTCATAAAATCTTCAATCTTCGGTGATGATAATTTAATTCTCTTAGCTCCATTATTATCAAAATTATTAATAAATGAAGATCTCGTTGAGGTATTGCAATTTAAAGAGGTAATTTGTGTACACTTTGTCAATACAGAGGGAAGACATTGTTGATTAACATTTAAATTTGATGTTGTTGACGATACATTCGATAAATTTGATGAATTAATATCAAACATAGCATCATCAGTATTATCATAATTAGTTAAATTACTATCACTCGTATTATGTATTATTGAATTATTTAAATTGTACTGTTGTAATTTGGCATTTAATGAAGGCTTCTCACTAATATTTAATAATTTATCATTATTCAATTTCTCATCATCAATTGGCAATGTCTTAAGGCCCAGTGACGACATGTATCCATATTTCTTATTATCCCTAAAATTCTTATTAACCAATTTCGGATCAATAAATTGTATTGTTGACAATAAATTATTATCATCAATATTCGCAAGATGATAATCAAATAGTGAGCTCCAATTAGTTGTATTTTTTTTAAATACCGGCGTAACACTATCTAATAATCTCTCATCATCAATATCATCATTAAAAATATCATCAATTATTGATATATTTTTTAATTCATCGGCACAATAATTACTCGTTACTGTGTATTTACCACAATTCTTTTCACAACCATCTTGGTTTTTTTTATCATAATTAGTTTGAAAATTATCATCAAAATCCAATTCACAGTAATCTAAATTTTTAAATAAATTATCGTCATCCCAAAATATACATTGTTCATCAGTATCATTATTTGTTGATACTGTTGTTGTTACTTGGCACACATCAGTTTTGTAATTACCGATAAATTTATTAACATCATCAGTTGAATTATCAGTATTATCATTAATGATATTAATGTGAATTTTCTCATCAAAATTTTCAGTGCTGTGTGCATCAGCAATTTTAACTTTACTCATTTTTTTATTTATTTTCTCACGATCAATTAATTTTTTCAACCAAATCAAGCCTTTCTTATCTCCAAATTTTTTCTTCTTCAATTTCACATTATCGTCAACTTCATCGTCCAATGTCAGATCGATATGTATTATTTTATTAAATCTTCTCGACCGTTTATTAACGTTTAATTTATGGAATTTGTTGAATTGCCTCAATGATCCTGCATTAATGCAGGATGCCTCTTGCTATGGCAACTCATTATGATTATCTTCATGAATTTTTTGAAATCTCTCATTGTTCAATTTTTCCTCGTAATTAACCAAATTTTCACAGGCTTTTTTAACGTCAAAATTACATTGTTTCATGTACCAAATCGTTGAATTATTACTAACTGAATTTTTCGGCAGAAAGTTCATGTAATCACTGTATAATTCAGTTCTCGGTGGCTCATTACCAATTAAATCAATCGATAATTCATCGATTTTAATTTCTTTATCAATCTCACCGGAAATCAAATTTTTCCACAACATCATTGCTAATAATTGTCATGCATAAGAGCATTCAGTTAACGGCAATGTGATTTGTAAATTATTTAAAAAACTATTTTCATATATTCTTTCAATCGTCAATTTGTAACGCTGCGTAATTAATTTTGAATTAATCAATACACGCGCTATGTATTCCGGTGAATTCAGTAGATAAATATTGAATACGTTCATGATTTTCTCAACAATGTTATGGGAGTTTGATGTTAATTCCATGTCCATGTAAATTGATATCAAGTACGACATTTTTTCGTAGTATGAACGATAATCATTCATCTCATTCCGCAACTCCAGCCAATAAAAATAAAAAAATGTCATTATTTTTGTCATTTGTTTACTCAATTTGCCAGCTCTCGTTGGACGTGTGTAACAATTCTTAACTTCAGTTGAAACATTATTTATGTACAACGATAACATGTTGTCCAGGATTTTGTAGTTTTTACTGCCAACTGAGGAGCAGATTGTTCTTTCAAACTTTGAATACCAAACAAATGTTTCATCCATTGCTGAAATTAAAGAAAAAGTTTATTTACTTCAATGCGTACCACTAATTAATTTATTCACCTTGAATCAATTCGAATTTATTGAATTAATTTAATAAAAAAATTAATTATTGTGATGTACAATTTAAAAAATTCATTTACCAATTTTTATTGAGTTTGGTCGAATCACAATTTGCTGGGAGACTTTAAAACTTTATTTTTAATTAAAATTCAGACGTACACACGTGCACATATTGTTGTTAACACAGAATTCATTGAACGATGGCGCAGCATTCTCTTCGATTTTAAAATTCACTCAAGCGCCGCAGGATGGCGCTGTCCGTTCAATTCGCGATTGCCGATCCCGCAAATCTCGAGTAAGACAGAAGATGGGGCAAAATGGACCCCCAAAAAAAAGAGTTTAAAATAGAATTTCTTAAGCTTTCAAAAAAAATGTGGGGAAAAACATTGTCAGAATTTTGTCCAAAAAAATAAATTTTCCGATCAATTTCAGAGAATTCTTTCTTCCATAATTTCTTAGAATTATTAATAAAAATCTTTTCCCACTCAACCAATAGAAAAGGCAGTGCGAGAAGGATAAAACAACATATTTTCGTCTCTCTCGCACTCGCACCTGATACGTGCACAAAATAGAAGCTTCAAAAATCGCCGTTCGGCTCGTAAAAGCGCTGCCGCCTCTAAAATCGAAATGAAAAAAATCCGTGACGCTAGACAAGGCTTATTTATTTACTCGATTATTATTTTTCGCCCCAAATAATCGAGTTATTACAAAAATCAACGATTATTAATAACGCAACCATTAATTTAATTATAATAATATTAGTCTGGGGCGAATTGACCCCAAATCACCTCCGTAAAATAAAACAATTGTCTAAATTAACGGAGAATTTCCATTGCGCTGGCCTCTCGATACAGTGGTATACTCTGCGGCCCGTTTCACGTATGTGACATGGCGTCCGGGTAGAAAGAAAGTTGACTGTTAAAATAAATTAAATATAATAAACGTTAATGTTGTTTTTATGACATTGAATTAAATTTAATTATTAAAAATCTGAGACCGCGAATTTTCCAAAGACACTGGCATTGATGGTAATGCATGCGAGGAAACCACAAAGGATCAGCGATGGGTAGGGCCCCAATTGTGAAGACTTTGACTTCTCTCTTCACTCAAATTATATTTTTTTATTCCCCTCGCGTTAAAAAAAAAGTTTTTTCACCTTTTTCCGTCACTCTGAAGACAATTTCTGAGATTATTTTCACTGTGATTTCATTTAATTAATTGGGGAATAATTGAAATTTTGATTTTATGGGAATTCCGTTTTTTTTATTGTTTATGGTGATTTTTTTTTTGACAAATTTTTCAATATTTCTCTTGTTCTTGGACAAAAAAATTCATTCATCATTGCTTCTCTCGTTGAAGCATCATTATTTTTCATCAATAATCGAGACTTTTTTTCTTTCGACGATTAATCAATGATCAGGCCCAATTTTGGTTTTTTAATTGTTTATGCTAATTTCTAGTTTAATAATTGTTTGGTAATAATGAAAAATTCTTGTGATTTCAGGTACTTTGAAAAGCACCAGGCCCATCCCTATCAGGTAAATAATCAAGTAAAACGACAGATCGGGGACTCATTTAACAATTTCTTTTTCCTGGAGATGTAAAAATTTTTTTTGAAATTAAATTACGGAGAATATTCGTGAGGAATTTGATGTTAAATATTTCACTCATTTGATGTTTGCCAAAGAATTGATTTTTTCGTCAACTTCATCTGCATTTTTTTTCATCATTAATTACTCCAATAATTAAATTGAATCCAATTAAATTAGAGAGGATCGTTGAACTTTGTAAATTCAAGGGATTTGAAGATGTAATTTTGCAGGATTGAATTATTTCGGAGTAAATCGCAATGGAAATATGCAACTAACCAAACATAACCTCAATCGCGTAAAAATCAATAGCACTTTGACTGAATATTTGTATACTCTTTTTTCTCTCCGAAAGATCGCGAGATTCTCGCGCAATAAATTCATTTGACGCGATATTTTCAATGGGATAATCATGAAAATTTGAGGGATTTTTTCATCGACTCATTTCACTCATTACAGAACGCCAAATACGGTGGTTCTAAGGGTGGCTACTCCTCGTCGGCGGTGCCATCGGATGCACGTTACGAGGGACGTATGCGAGATTCACCAAATGGTAATTCATATAGCCCAGCTGGTGGATTGGGTATGGGCATGGCTGTTGATCGCGAGAGTCCACGTAGCTACACATCAAAACCTCTTTACAAGAAGGAGAGAGAAAATAGAGACTACAAGTTATCCTCCTCTAGGGACAAGTATTCCGGTATGTATTTTTATTTCATTTGACATTTAAAAAAATGATGAATGCAAAAACATTTTTTTGAGTTCGAAAATCGGGATTTATTTTGAAAATATCTGGAGGATCGCTGGCTAGGAGAATTTATGAAGAGACGTTTTTTGAAGGAAATTCAATTCTTTATGAAAAAGTTTTCTTAATCATTTTTTGTAAACTCATTCTTCTAGATGTTCGCCAAATAAACTGGAGATGATTTTTTTATCTTTCATTATTTTATGATTATTTCGCGATTAGCTTTCAAACTATTGGGTTTAGGAAAATTTATCAGGAGAGCTTTTTTGGAGGAAATTTAATTCTCTGCAAAAAAGGTCTCTTGATGATTCTCTCTAAAGCCATTCGTTTAGGAGATATTTGCGAAATGAGCTAGAGGACTTTTTTCGTTAACGTTTTCTCGTTCCATTTTTTTACGATTAATTCGTGATTATCTCGAGAACTATTGACTTTAGGAGAATTTATCAAGATAATTTCTTTGGAGGAAATTCAATTCTCTACAAAAAAGGTCTCTTGAATATTTTCTCTAAATTCAGTAGATTTTGAGATATTCGTAAGAAAAGCCACAACAATTTTTTTGACTTCCTCTTTTTAAATTCATTATTGATTTCTCCTTGAAGATGTTGGATTTAGAAACTTTTGACGTTTCTTGACTGCAGCCGATGAAATGGAGTACACAAAGATTATACGGTTTATTCCACTAAATCTAAACGGTCTCAGATATTTAATTTTTGGATTTATCTTGTTTCACCATTTCAGCAATTAAATATTCTTCCTCGTTTCATTTCCAATTAAGCCACATGTTATTTTATTTATCGATGTTCTTCATTAATACTTTTCTAAATTTTCTAAAAAATTCATTGATTTTTTAAATTACATTGTAAGAATAATTTATTGAATTTTATCAATTTTTCCAAATTGGGCGTTACGATTTTTTCAGTCACTCAACATCCTCAACCTTCGAGATAATAATGTAATTTCCGCTATAAAAATGCTTACTTATGTCTAGATTGTGCACGATCTCCGAAAGACAAGAGAAATCGAGACAGCCGGGATTCAGAGCACAGGACCAATCATGATAGGAGTGGAGGCGAGGTAGTCCTTTTTTTTCTTTCTGAATAATCTCAAAAACTGGTGAACAAGGCCTTCCATTAGTCCCAGTTTCTTAATTTCGTTCATCTCTCGAAAAAAAGGAATGAATAAATTAATGAAATTATTTATTAATAATACAGATATTACATCCCATAAAGTTGTCATCCAACTCATCCCGAGATTCATCGCTGCGTAAACCCGTAGCGCATAATTCCTGTCAGGTAAATTATTGAAATAATTAATTAATTCGTCAGCGGAACGATGCAATAGGATAACTTCAGAAATCGCATGTTTTCATGGATGCCTTCTGAATTGAAGGGTTTAGAGAAAAATGTCAGGGGAGCTTTTTTGTTGAGAATTTGAAGAGCTACAAAAAAGATGTCTTGAAAATTTTTCTTATAACTCATCGTTTCTGAGATATTCCCAAAATATTTGAAATAATTCATAAGTGAAGTGCTGAAGTCGAATAATTTTGAAAATCACATGTAGCTTTTTTTGCAAATATCTTTGAATTGAGTAGGTTTATCAAAAAATTTCAGACCTTTTTTCCAGAGAATTTCAAAAGCTACAAAAAAGGTCTGAGAAATTTTCCTCAACCTCATCGCTTCCAAGATATTATGCGAAATATTTGAAATAATTCATAAGTGAGGTGCTAAAGTCGAATAACTTCGAAAATCCCGTGTAGCTTTTTTTGCAAAATGTTCAACCTGAGGAATTTAATTGAAGGTGAATAATTTTTTCAAATTAATCGATAATACAGGATAAACGTGGTGATGAACGAGGCACTGGCGGCGGCAGTGGTGCGGGCGGTACGATGGAGAGAACAGCGAGATTCGGTGATTGGTCTGAGCACATGAGTTCGTCTGGTAAAAAGTATTACTACAACTGCAAAACAGAAGTATCTCAATGGGAGAAACCACGTGAGTGGATTGTCCGGACTGACAGTAGGCAGCGTCAGTCGAATGAATATTCATCTAGATCAAGTGAGTCTTTTCTCAATGATTTTTTGATACGAGAACGTGAATTTTTACTTATCCAGTCACAAAATCTGGTGCTCCACTCTTCCGCGAATATCTCCGAAACGAGTGGGTTTACGAAAAAATGTTAAGGAACCTTTTTTGTAGAAAAATTTAAGAACTACAAAAAAGGTCTCTTGATAAATTCTCCTAAACCCTATAGTTTCTTAGATATTATCAAAATAAGTCAACCGATTTGATCAATCTCGAATTCGTCTGTAAAAAAAAAATTATCTTGTGAAACTTGATAATTTGATGAGAGAAAATGATGCTTAATATTGTTTGTTAGGTCACGATAAACATTCCAACTTGCGGTCAAACAGCAGTAGCAATGTACGCGACAGTAAATCATCAATTCGACAATCGGATAAACGTGAATACTGGGGCTCGTGTAGTGGTAGTGGACAAGGTGGTGGTAATGGTAATAATGTTGTTGTTGGCGGTGTTGGTGGCGGTGGTAGCTGCAGTAGTGGTAGCAGCTCAAGTAAAGAAGAAATAGCAACACGTGAACGTGAAAAAGAACGTGAATTACGTGACAGAGAGCGTGAACGTGAAATACGTGAGCGTGAATTACGTGATCGTGAAAGGGACAGAGAGTTGCGTGAGCGTGATAGAGACAGGGAGAGAGAAAATAGAGAAGCCGCGAGGGAAATTGACAATTGTATTGAGAGACAGGCACAAGATATGGATATATCACCTGGTGATTCTACGCCAACATCGGAGCCACTTAATTCAAGTGGCCATGATTCACTGCCACAAGGACCAGTACTACTTGCAACAGCGTTACCACGTTTATCATCCCATCCACCATCAACACCACAGACACCTGGTAAATTAGCAACATCACCGCAGCAACAATCCTGTAATCAACAGAGTGCAAATAATAATGCCGGACCAGGACCACCTGTTACTCTTGCTAATTTACCTAGGCTTTTATCCCAAATAACTGGTAGCAAAGAACAAACGGATATAACACCACAGAAAGCACTTCAAACAATACAAACTGCTATTTTTTTGTCTCGACAAGTAAGTTTTTAGTTATTTATTTTACTATCATTAGCGTAATTTCGTGTTTATGATTGAAGGTGGTTTTTTTCATCGTTTTTTTATTTTTCGAGGCGATGTAGTTAATGAATTTCGGGAATTTTTAGGAGATTAATGTGTCTCGAGTTATTAAAAATATTTTTTTTTGATATTCTTGAGTTTTTTATTATCTCGGGGATTATTAGTCCGAAAGCACTTGTATTATTACTTTTTTCAAACGCTTTTCGTAATCGAAGAGCAACGTTTAGATTATTTTTAAAATATCTGGGAAACAATTTTAGTTTCAAGGATATCCGCAAAAGAATGCCCAATATTTTTTTTCCGTCGACATTTAACTGATTTTACTATTTTTAAAATAAAAACTTTCGCAAGTGAAATTCATTTCAAATTCTTAATAAACATTCTTCATTGATAGATAAATTTTTATAATGTTCACAGAAAAGTCCGGTAATGTATCACTTTCAATTGACATTAAATTAATCCATTCTTCATCTCAATTGAAAAAAAAAAATTCTAATAATTTTTTGAAATGTAATTCTATTGCAGCAATCCGGTGGAAGCGGCAGTGATCGTGCTGGAGGTAGCAGCGATGTCATGGCGCCTCTAAAAGTTGATACTACCGGTAATATAGCAAATGAAGGACCACCGACTCCCACGCATTCGGAGACTCAAGATTGCATTGATGTCAGAAAGCGTAAGAATTTCGTTGCCTTCTGTTCCTTTTTTTTGCTTCAATCCTCCGTTCATCGCTTGATTAAAACCCTCAACATTCCAACGGATTGAATTTTTTATTGATTTTTTTTATTTATGAGAAAAACAGGAATATAAAATTTCAACAATGTAGAAAATCCGAGATTTTTCCCCGATTTTTATTTTCTGTTTAAGGATGATGAATGACTTCAGAAAAATAGTTGGAAATTGATGAAATCCAATAATGGATTATGTTTATAATATGATGAAGAATATTCAGTAAAATTTTTAGGAGATTTAGGAAGCTATTAGTGGAGTAAATTAATAAATAAAATTACATGCAGTTAAATGGGAAATTGGTAAAAATTGATCAAATCTCCATCAAAAATAATGAAAAAATTCTAAAAAGTTTGAAGCGTAGAGAGTAATTCTAAAAGTGATTTTAGATGGAAATTTCATAATTATTAGGAGGGTTTTTTTTTCAATAAACAAAATCTTTCTACTAATCATGCAATTTTCATCTAAAATTTTGTTTACAATTACTCTGTGTGCTCAGAACACTTCAGAATTGTTTCACCATTTTTTACGGAGATATAATAAATTTTAACCGATTTCCCATTGAATCACATGTAATTTTATTTATTAATTTTAAAGATTGCGCGTTTTTTTATATCTTGTTATAAACATAATCTATTGGGTTTTATCAATTTTTCCAAATTGGTTTTCACCATTTTCCCAAAATCGCTCAACATCCTTAAATATTGAATTTTAATCATTAAATATCAGCAATTCTATAGCCTAGTCAATACGAAATTATTTTCGGCGTAAAAAATGATTAAAACTAGTGACGAACGAGGGCTCGGAGATAAAAAAAAATTCTTTAATCATTCAATAATTTTTTCAACTTTTTTCAATAAAGTGGCAAGTCCTGGAGGAGCGAATTCCAGCGTTCAGGGTCTTTGCTCGCTCCAGGGAATAAGTACTTTTGGTACACTCAGCAGTCTTGGAAGTGGCGGTGGTCTTCAGGCATTATCGAGAGTACAACCACCATTGACTCCTTCATTAACACCATCCCTTGCTAATCATTACAGGGAAGACTTGACGCAACATGTGCGCGCATTCCCCGCCGATATACTAGAGAAACAAGTGAGTTTATTTCATTTATTATTGAGAAGTGATTCGTTATGAATTTTTTGTCCATAAAATTCGGCTAAAAAATAATATCTTGATATTTTTTTCGTAAATCCATTCGAAGATCTTTGCAAAAGAAGCTGAGGAATTTTACAATTCATCTTTTCGCAATTTCGCTGAAGAATCAGTGAGCATTTGAGGAATGTTGAGCGAGTTTGGGAAAATTATGAAAAATTCATGAAATCAAATTATGCTCGTAATATCGTTGCCGTAGAATTAAAGAGGCGTAGGTGACTTTTTTTTATTTTTAAATAACAGGAGGGCCTAACTTATTATTCTTCCGGAAAAATGAGTTCCTGTAGGGGAGAGTGGGGCAAAGTGGAACGTCTTCAATCGTTAATAATATTAGATCGACAGGGCTAAATTCAACAATTTTTTTGACGTTACCCTTAAAAAAAAACTTTTCTCTCCATCAGGCGCAAAAACTTAGTGAAGAAGCACACACAATGGGCAGTTTACAGTGTACCCGGGTCTCCGCGGAACTGAAGACTGCACGATCGATAGTGAGGCTGACCGAAATTCAGGCGACCCTGCAAGAACAAAGGTAAATTTACCAAAAAATTTTGGAAAAAAAAATATTCATACTTCTCACTTATCTTGTGTTTTATATTTAATTCTCCATTAATTTTGTTCCCTCAGGATATTATTTCTCCGCCAACAAATACAAACGCTGGAGGAGCTAAAATCCCAAAATTCCTTCATGTCTGATGATTCTTAGTTTAAGGGACTTTATAATGAATGAAAAAAAAAATGAAAAAAAGAAATAATAATAATTAATAATAATTGAATAATATTAATTACCTATGACTCTAATTAAATTCATGCAAGCAAGAAAAAAAATTAAAACAAGAATAAAACATAATTATTAATATTCTCATTAATATTGGAGTAATTAAGATTGTACCTAAATTATAATATCATTTGATAGAAGTGATATATATGATTAAAATATGATAAAAAGCGGTTAAGAAAAAATCTAGCGAATGACTGGGCTGCCCAGAGAGGATTGGACGACTGCTTTCACTGCTTGTTGAATATAAGTCAGTCTCTAATTTAATTTTATTATTTTAATTG